>JANAVB010024997.1:7086420-7096420 GCA_029216955.1 Iris pallida | reverse complement strand
GCCTCAACGACCCATCTCCCGCAATAGAGAACTCATCCAACAGTCCTGTCCGGACCTGCTCCTGATGACCCTCAGAGCCTCATCTTCAAACTGAGCTGCTCTGACTCTGTCTATCAGCTCTGACTGCACCTGAAGACCCCACATCTGCTCCTCAAACCCAGAAACTATCACCTCTATGCCCAAGCTCTCCAGATCATCCAGAAGGTGACGATCCATCGTCAAACACATGGCCACGAGATACCTGCTCAAAGCATCCGCAACCACATTGGCCTTTCCCGGATGGTACTGTAAGGATATATCAAAATCCTTTATCAGCTCTAACCATCGCCTCTGCATCATATTCAGCTCCTTCTGGGTGAACACATACTTCAAGCTCTTGTGGTCAGTAAAAATCTCTACATGCTCTCCGTACAAATAGTATTTCTACAGCTTCAAAGCAAATATGACTGCTGCCAACTCCAAATCATGAGTCGGGTAGTTCTTCTCTTGTGGCCGTAACTGCCTAGATGTATAAGCAATTACCTTCCCATGCTGCTGAAGAATGCAACCCAGACCCTTCTCCGAAGCATCACTGTAGATCGTGAATCTTTCGAACCCAGATGGCAATGTCAAAATAGGAGCCGACGCCAACCTCTTCTTCAGCTCCTTGAAAGCAGCCTAAAACTCATCAGTCCAGATGAACTCCACGTCCTTCCTAGTGAGTCTAGTCATTGGCTCTGCTATTTGAGAGAAGTCCTGCACGAACTTCCTATAGTAGCCTGCCAAATCCAGAAAGCTCCGAATCTCGGCAACTGAACTGGGTGTCGACCAAGACTCCACCGTCGCAATCTTTCTCTGATCCACTGAAATCCCATCACCGGATACAACATGGCCCAGGAACTCTACTCGGTCCAAGAAGAACTCGTACTTCGACAGCTTCCCATACAGCTGCTCCCTCCTCAGAGTCTCCAGCACAACCCGCAGATGCTCCTCGTGCTCCTCAGGCGTCTTCGAATATATGAGAATGTCATCAATGAAGACTACCACGAACTTGTCAAGGTATGGATGGAATACCTTATTCATCAAGTTTATGAATACTGCTGGAGCATTAGTCAACCCAAACGGCATGACGGTAAACTCATACTGCAGCATTTGGGTTCCTAGAATTTATTTTCTATTTTAGAGATTTTTTTATTATTTTATTTTAGTTAGAATTTAATTTTGATAATTAGAAATTGATTTGGGATCACAAGGGTGGGTACCTAAGCCTATAGTATAGTAAAACTAGGACATATATGGTCCCTAGGGTCCCCAGACAACCTCTAGAGCATCATTTTATTATTTTAGAATTTCTTGGATTTTTAGGAGATTTTTAGATAAATTTATATATGGTTTCATTATTTTCTTAAGCTTTTAGGAATTTTTGTGAGGGCACCCAAGATTTTTTTTTAGGTCAAATAAATTATTTGGGCTCTAGAACCCTCAAACCATTTTCTAGAATTTTCTAGGAATTTTTAGGAATTTTCTGGGATTTATTTGGAATTTTTAGGATTTTTCTTGATTTTTATTTAATTTTTCTGTAATTAAAAATATATTTCCTATAAATAAATACCCAGTCAGCCGAGCGGGGGGCCCACCCGTCAGCCGCTCGGGCGCGTGTGGCAGGCCCACCCGTCAGTACGGGTGGGTGAGGCTCGGTCTCCGAGCCGCCCACATAATTCCAATCCGAGCCATGCTCGGAGCCGAGCTAAGCTCAGCTTGCTGTGGCCGTTCGATCAAAGCTGTGGGCGCACACGATCTTGCCACATGGCCTCTCAGCCACCGCTTGGACAGCTCACTGACTCCCCCTCCCTATATATATTAATATATGTTTAGGTTTTCGAAAACCCTATATTATTTTCAACAGCTTTTGTGGGAGAGTTCGATAGAGTTCTTCGACTTCGCGGAGGGTTTGCCGTTGATCTAGACGTCCTTTTTGTGCGCTGTTTTTTTGTTAGAAATGTATTGAGGTTAGGTTTCTGAATATATAATTCATTTTCTGGTATTTTGATCTCGAATTTCTGAATAATTATTTGAGTGTCGGTTGTCCAAAAATCAACACGTCGCAAGGTTTTTGAGATTTCTAGTGATCCTGAACTCCGTTTCACGATCCGTTTGAAGTTTTGAAAAGCTGACACTAAGCTCTACAACATATAATTTTTCCAGAAATTTAGAGTTTCATCTAGTATTTTATTTTCTTCATAGAAGTCAGATTTGGTCAACGGTTCATCGATTTGGTCATGGTTAGCCATAATGGCGATAACTTTTGACCAAATCATGATTTTGTGGCACGGTCGATTCCAGTGCACTCATGGCACTGAAATCTACTATGTTACACACTCAAACTTTTGAATTCATAATGTTTGACTAGTTAGTCAATAGTATGTCTCGGTTTGCGTGCCACGGGTCCCAAATTTGGAACCGTGAATCTCCTTGGCCAAATATTTGTGTTTAGATTGTTATTTTAGAATTAAATAGGTTAAAATAGGATTTTAAATGATTTATTTCAGAATTAGAATAGTATTAATTGATTTAACCCATTAGCCACTTTCTAGAATTTTTAGAGTGGGAATCGTTGATCTAACTTGTGATTATTTTTGTGTCGGGGTAGATCGGGCTACGACGTCTTGACTTGTGACTTTACCATCTATCGGAGCAGGCAAGTATCACTATGACCTATATTTTCTTTATTTTATACTGCATGTATCTTCGTGTCGTCTTTTCACTATTACTCCCTTATGGTTCATGATTGTCTTTGTTCATGATTACTATCATACACGAGAGTTAGAATCGGTTGGATATACATACATGTTCCTGCCTTCTCATTGTTTTCTATTGTTTATAGATTATCGTATTACTAATGTTTATCGTAGTGGACATGTATTGTGAGTGAGTCGGGCGGAAGAATATAACAAATAAGCATGTGGTCAACGAATTGAATACAGACCCCCTATACATTGATTGCATAATATCAGTCATGCACCACACGTATGACTGATGGATATCCTAAGCCGTCTACATGCTGAAAGTTGATATTCTAAAACACACAGTATACGTGACTTAATTATTGTTGCTCTATTGTCTATTTTCTTCTTTCGTCAAGTCTACCTTCTTATTGTCATCATGTCTTAGTGGTATGTCAAGTCTACCTTCATATTGTTATCATGTCTCAAATATACTTTCTTATCATACAATGTCATGTCTATACTTATCTTCAGTTAAATTCCTTTTATCGTTCCTTCATGCTTGTATAATATATTGTGTAGTGTAGTGTTATGGTGATCTTGCTCCAATCCTGACTGGATAACTATTTTTCAGCTTTAGACGACGAGATTTGCCCCGAGGTCTACGGTGAGTATGTTGGCGACCATGATATCACTGGCGTACCTGGTTCTAGCACTTATACGAATTAGCATATTTTCTTCCTTATGGATTCGCATTAGTTAGTAGTTATAGTTATGGAGTTTAGTTGTCTATTTTATTTTCTGCTATCTGGGTTTGTTTTCGAGACTTTCTGAGTTGTAGTGGATTATTTCATATTTATAATATTAAGACTATTGGATATTTTGGTGATTATTGCTGGCTTAGTTGTGGATGATATATATGCGTGTTGTGCTTATTGTGGACCATTGTTATCATAGACAGTGTACTACCGCCGATACTGCGACGTAGGCTGGACTTGGCCACGTACTCGTATCCTAAAAAATGGGTGCAGATCGTGACAAGTTTTTATGGTGGCCCATGCAGGTCCAATTTTGCAAAAGACTGCGAACTCGTGGTAGTGCTTAAGTTAGCTGTACTACTATGAGCCTGCGAATAGAGTTGAAGTTAGGAGGTTATATCATCCACAAAATAGGATTTCTAACCTCATGAGTCTGTTTTATCCTAGAATCTTATTGTATCTTATTTTGCATCCTGCTTGAGTCCGTCCGTGATTTCTTCGATATGTTTGTATCTACCGTTCTAACCATATCCTTCCTTTCCTTTTAGTTCGCAATGGTTGAGACAAGGCGCAGTGCGATCCGTAAGGGGAAAAGGGTAGCTAACCCTTATGCTACTCCCGAACCCGAGGGATCGACAGTAGAGAGTACTGAGTTCGTAGAGCCTTCTTTAGTTTTAGTTGTTATGCACGCTTAGTTAGTTTGTAGTATGTTTATTATCGATCAGTTCCCTTAGGTTCCTAGCCATTATCTCCCCGTGACGTAGCTTAAGAAATTATTGCTTGTAAGAGTTAGGTATTATACTATGCTATTTGTGATGTTTTGATTTTTTAGGACAAAAATATTTTAAGGGGGATAGTTTGTAGCATTTGGGTTCCTAGAATTTATTTTCTATTTTGGAGATTTTTTTTATTATTTTATTTTAGTTAGAATTTAATTTTGATAATTAGGAATTGATTGGATCACAAGGGTGGGTACCTAAGCCTATAGTATAGTAAAACTAGGACAAATATTGTCTCCAGGGTCCCCAGACAGCCTCTAGAGCATCATTTTATTATTTTAGAATTTCTTGGATTTTTAGGAGATTTTTAGATAAATTTATATATTATTTTATTATTTTCTTAAGCTTCTAGGAATTTTGTGAGGGCACCCGAGAGTATTTTTTTAGGTCAAATAAATTATTTGGGCTCTAGAACCCTCAAACAATTTTCTAGAAATTTCTAGAAATTTTTAGGAATTTTCTGGGATTTATTTAGAATTTTTAGGATTTTTCTTGATTTTTATTTAATTTTTCTGTAATTAAAAATCTATTTCCTATAAATAAATACCCAGTCAGCCGAGCGGGGGGCCCACCCGTCAGCCACTCGGGCGTGCGTGGCAGGCCCACCCGTCAGCGCGGGTGAGTGAGGCTCGGTCTCCGAGCCGCCCACATAATTCAAATCCGAGCCATGCTCGGAGCCGAGCCAAGCTCAGCTTGCTGTGGCCGTTCGATCAAAGCTGTGAGCACACACGATCGCGCCACATGGCCTCTCAACCACCGCTTGGACAGCTCATCGACTCCCCCTCCCTATATATATTAATATATGTTTAGGTTTTCGAAAACCCTATATTATTTTCCACAGCTTTTGTGGGAGAGTTCGATAGAGTTCTTCGACTTCGCGGAGGGTTTGCCGTTGATCTAGACGTCCTTTTTGCGTGCCATTTTTTTTGTTAGAAAAGTATTGAATTTAGGTTTCTGAATATATAATTTATTTTCTGGTATTTTGATCTCGAATTTCTTAATAATTATTTGAGTGTCGGTTGTCCAAAAATCAATACGTCGCACGGTTTTCGAGATTTCGAGTGATCCCGAACTCCGATTCGCGATCCGTTTGAAGTTTTGGAAATCTGACACCGAGCTCTACAACATATAATTTTTCCAGAAATTCAGAGTTTTATCTAGTATTTTATTTTGTTCATAGAAGTCAGATTTGGTCAACGGTTCATCGATTTGGTCATGGTTAGCCATAATGGCGATAACTTTTGACCAAATCGTGATTTTGCGGCACGATCGATTCCAGTGCACTGATGGCATTGAAATCTACCATGTTACATACTCAAACTTTTGAATTCATAATGTTTGACTAGTTAGTCAATAGTATGTCTCGGTTTGCGTGCCACGGGTCCCGAATTTGGAATCGTGAATTTCCTTGGCCAAATATTTGTGTTTAGATTGTTATTTCAGAATTAAATAACTTAAAATAGGATTTTAAATGATTTATTCCAGAATTAGAATAGTATTAATTGATTTAACCCATTAGCCACTTTCTAGAATTTTTAGAGTAGGAATCGTTGATCTAACTTGTGATTATTTTTGTGTCGGGGTAGATCGGGCTACGACGTCTTGACTTGTGACTTTACCATCTATCGGAGCAGGCAAGTATCACTATGACCTATGTTTCCTTTATTTTATACTGCATGTATCTTCGTGTCGTCTTTTCACTATTACTCCCTTATGGCTCATGATTGTCTTTGTTCATGATTACTATTGTACACGAAAGTTAGAATCGGTTGGATATACATACATGTTCATGCCTTCTCCTTATTTCCTATTGTTTATAGATTATCGTATTGCTAATGTTTATCGTAGTGGACATGTATTGTGAGTGAGTCGGGCGGGGGAATACAACAAGTAAGCATGTGGTCAACGAATTGAATACAGACCCCCTATACATTAATTGCATAATATCAGTCATGCACCACACGTATGACTGACGGATATCCCAAGCCGTCTACATGCTGAAAGTTGGTATTCTAAAACACACAGTACATGTGACTTAATTATTGTTGCTCTATTGTCTATTGTTCTTTTTTCGTCAAATCTACCTTCTTATTGTCATCATGTCTTAGTGGTATGTCAAGTCTACCTTCATATTGTTATCATGTCTCAAATGTACTTTCTTATCATACAATGTCATGTCTATACTTATCTTCAGTTAAATTTCTTTTATCGTTCCTTCATGCTTGTATAATATATTGTGTAGTGTAGCGTTATGGTAATCTTGCTCCAATCCTGACTGGATAACTAATTTTTAGCTTTAGACGACGAGATTTGCCCCAAGGTCTACGGTAAGTATATTGGCGACCCTGATATCACTGGCGTACCTGGTTCCAGCACTGATGCGAATTATCATATTTCCTTCCTTATGGATTCGCATTAGTTAGTAGTTATAGTTATGGAGTTTAGTTGTCTATTTTATTTTCTGCTATCCGGGTTTGTTCCCGAGACTTTCTGAGTTGTAGTAGATTATTTCATATTTATAATATTGAGACTATTGGATATTTTGGTGATTATTGCTAGCTTAGTTGTGGATGATATATATGCGTGTTGTGCTTGTTGTGGACCATTGTTATCATAGACAGTGTACTATCGCCGATACTACGGTGTAGGCTGGACTTGGCCACGTATTCGTATCCCAAAATTGGGAGCGGGTCGTGACACATACTGGCCATAACGGGTACGAAAAGCAGTCTTCAGAATGTCATTCCGCTTCACCTTCAGCTGATGGTACCCAGATCGCAAGTCTATCTTCGAGAATACCCTCGTACCGTTCAACTGATCAAACAAGTCATCAATCCTGGACAAAGGATACCTGTTCTTGATAGTGAGGTTGTTGAGCGCTCGGTAGTCGATACACATCCGTATCGTATCGTCCTTCTTCGGGACAAATAGGACTGGCGCGCCCAAGGCGAAGCCCTTGTCCTGCAGTTCGTCGACTTGCTTCTTCAGCTCCGCCAACTCGCTATTGTTGATTCAATCGACATGCTGAGAAATAGGTTCAGCGCCCGGCATTAAGTCTATCGAGAACTCAACATCTCTGTCCGACGGCATACCCGGCAATTCCTCGGGAAAGACATCCAAGAACTCTGCAATAAATAGATGTGACAACTCCTGCCCCGCCAACAAGGCTCCACAGAATCCATCTCCCGGCTTCGCTGCTCCTCTGACAAACTGAAACTCTGGCTCTCCTGGTGGACTAAATAATACTCTGCCTGCTCTACAATCTATACTAGCATGGTGCCTGCTCAACCAGTCCATACCGAGTACCACATCGTAGCTCGAAAGTGGCATTACGAGCAAACATGCGCTCAAATCTCGGCCTTCCAAAGTAACTCTCCGCCCCTTGCAAATATTATTAACCAGGATAATATCTCCCTCGGTCATAATCTTGCAAGTCCTACCCAGAAATTCAGCAATAATGTTGTGTCTAAGTGCAAAAGAAACTGACACAAAACTGTACGTAGCACCTGAATCAAACAATACTAAGACAGGAAAAGAATTAAGAAGAACCGAACCTGCCACAACATCTGCAACTGGCTCGATCTCCTCGGCTGCAAGAGTAAAAGCCCTGTCCTAAATACCCCACTGCTGGTGGTGCTGTGTAAACCGCTGCTGCTGGGTCGGAAGTGGACCCCTCGACTGCACTGCAGGTACTCTCGTCGGTGCCCTCTGAGCTGTACCAGTAACACGAGGGTTCACTGGACACTCCCTCAACTGATAGCCTGTGCCGCCGCAAAAGAGACACACTCCTAGCCTCTTCCGGCAAACCTTCCAAGCGTGACCAGGCTTCTTGCAGAAGTTGTAAAAAGCCCCATGTTGTGCCTGCCTCTGCTGAGGGTGCTGCACCTGCTGAACCGGTGCTCTGGCCTGAACCTGCGGCTGGTGATGCTGGAAAGAACGATGCTGAAGCTAAGGGCGTTTAGCAGCCCCCGGGCTGCTAGTAGCCCCCGAGAAAAGATCGCAATCCCTCTTGGGCTTCAAGCCCCACTCCCGCTCTACCTTGCGGGCCTCCACATAGATCTGGATATAAGTCTCATAAAATGAAGGAATGAAGATCTTGATATCCCAGATCAGCCCCTCTCTGAAACGGCTCGCCCTGATCTCCGGGTCACGAACCATGTACTCCGCGTATCGGCTCAGACGGTCGAACTCTGCGACGTACTCCTCCACAGATAAACTGCCCTGCTGCAGATCCTGGAACTGCCTCACCAGGTCGATCTTGTCTGTAGGGGAGAAGAACTTCTCCTTGAAGAGAAGCTTGAACTCGGCCCAAGTATGGCCCTCCCCAGTAAGGGCTGGCTCGTTCCTGAACCAGGTGCGTGCAATGTCTAGCAACTGCAAACCCACCGCATCGACCTTCAGGTCGTCTGCAAGGTGGAAGGCCCTTATCTGCCGCTCGATATCCTCGAGCCAATCATCAGCATAGACCACACCCTCGGTCCCGCTAAAGTCACGGGGCCCCAGCTTCTTGAAGTCCTGAATATCTCCGTACCTCGGACGTGCCCCATGATGTGGAGCCCTCTGCTCCACGGCTGCAAGGGCCAACTGATGGGCATCCTCCATGCCCTGATGCATCACGTCTGTCTACCTCTGCTGAGCCTCATCCTGGGCTCTCTGAGTCTCCAGCATCTGCTGGAAAAAGGTAAGCATCTGCCCCATGTCTGTAGGCAGAGGAGGTGGAGGTAGAAGTATGTCTGCAACTGGCGGAGGAATCCGCTGTGCAGGAGGAGGAAGAGTGCCCATATCAACTACTGGTACTGCGGCCGAAATAGTCATAGCAACCCCAGGGTCAGCCCTCGAAACTGGCGGAGGAGCGCCCCCAAGAGCTACTGCCGACACCCCGACTGCAACGGGAGTGTCTGGATCAGGTCCGCGAGTCATAGCAGACCTCTCCATGTCTGCGGACTCAGGATGCTGGGACCTGGTCTGCACCATCCTGAAGATAGAATAAAGGAAGAAAATCAATATGGCATATGAAATATTATATCAAGGAGGACAGTTAGAATACAAAAATCAATATCAAAAAGGACAGTTAAAGATCAGCAAGTGGAAGTTTTTCTATTTTGTGATTGAGTAACTTAGCCTATAGCCTATCCTAGATATGTACCGCAGGCTCGTAACAGCACTCTAATTCGAGCGCCACTACGACATCGTACTAATTGTGACTTACGACCTGTATGGGCCACCACTAAAAACGTGTCACGACCCGTACCCTAGGTAGGGGCACAAGTACGTGACAGCGCCCAGCCTACACCGTAAAAACGGCATAGAATGCTGTAGGTCTGCTAGCTAACAAACAGTATATAATAACCTGTCATCTCCATACGGAGGTATATATTATAAAATACTGATAAACTCAATCACAATCTAGAAGGAAGAATCATGGCATGAAAACCAGATAGATATAATCACAAGTGCAATATCCAGCTCAACAGAGAGAAAGAGTCACAGAGTAATATGGTTATACAATCCCAAATATAATATCATAACATAAGTAGCAAGCTGGAGACAAGGTCCAGTCCAAAATATCTACTCTAACTAAACTAAGCTAGAGGCTCGTCGGGCGGAGCTAAGCCCTGCTGAACCAAGGTCTCCAAGTCTAAGCCCACTACGTCAACCGGACCGTAGTAGGTACAGCAATCCTCCTCACCGTCATCTGTAATATTTTTTCAACATATCCAGTCATGATGGAACAAGTACAATCAACTAACAACAGTTCACA
>JANAVB010024997.1:6936420-7081420 GCA_029216955.1 Iris pallida | reverse complement strand
AATTAATAAAACAACCAAATTTATAAAATAAAATTTAAAAAAATGGTAGAAAAATTAGGGGTTTTACAGCGCCAAGGAGCGCGCGCAACCGAAATGGCGCGGCGTCAAGGAGCACGCGCAACCAAGATGGCATAGCGCCAAGAAGCGCGCGCAACTGAGATGACGTGGCACTAAGGAGCGCGTGCGCACACTATTTATCTTCCCTAACCAACATAAAAATGCTTGGTTGCATCCATGAACTCCAAAGGCCATAACTCCCTCAAAATAAGTCAAAATCGAGACTTCCAAGGGTCCAAATTGTGTAGAATTGAATTTCCCACAACATAGAGCCATTAGATCTCGAAAATAATAAGGTTAAAGTGATCAAAACTAAGAAAAACCAAAAAAGTTATAAACTTAGATCTACAAGAATTCATCCATCAAAACAAAAAATGTCAAGTTCTAAAGAGGCTTAGAATCAAGTAAGGAAGAGAATGGAATAATAAAACTTGAGATCCATCATGAAGCAAGTTGCACTTGCCTAGGGTTTGGGTAGGTGGGAGGAGTTATGGAGAAGAAAAAATAAATAAATAAAAAGTTATGAAGGAGAGAGAGAGATGTTGGTTTATATACCAACCTCTCCATCTCAACCCAAACTAAACCAAACCTAACCAAGAAAAGCCAAGCCAAGCCGAACCAAAATAAACCGAGCCAAAGTTAAGCAAGACAAGTCAAAATACGGGTCACCTGACAATGTCAGAAATCTGTACACGTATACTTGAAATATGTATAACGGAAAACAGGAGTGACAAATCCTAAGGTCAAACCAAAGTTGATAGTACGGGACTTTCTACCCAAGCTCGTATCACTCTAATTTCTAAACTTTGAGCATATATTCTCATATTAACACTTACAATACTTAGTTCAAGGGGTCCGAGTCATTCATCTAAGTTATCCTACGGTAAGTTCTGCTCAACTAATTCATCAGCATATCAATATCGCATATACAAAAAGCAATTCGCATAGTCTATATCTTCGAACATGTTCGATATAATCCACATATCCATCCTTTCCAAGTCAAGTACACCACAACATGATTTATCACTAAACCATAATTCTTATACCATATTTCCTAAGTTGTCTAACATAATTTATGTATTCGATCACAAGGTCGTCTAACATAATAATATGTCACGTCCCAATCTCCCATAAGTCCGATTATCCATGTTAGACATAAAACCACGATACCAACGCTCTTGCAGGATAATCGTCCTCCTTGGAGCATAACTCTTGCTTTCAGTCTAGACTAATTCATTCTCGATACGTATATTGGGTCTATCCAATCCTCAAACTTACTTTATCGTCAATCACAAGTCCAAAAATTCTCGAATTCACCTTCGCATCAAACCGCAAGTCAATATAATCCAATTGCCATGC
The DNA here is from genome assembly GCA_029216955.1 of Iris pallida. Classification (NCBI taxonomy): domain Eukaryota; kingdom Viridiplantae; phylum Streptophyta; class Magnoliopsida; order Asparagales; family Iridaceae; genus Iris; species Iris pallida. Next base: position 7,080,004 of record JANAVB010024997.1, on the reverse strand, counting down.
CCTGATCTCCCGCAAGTTCGATCATCCCTACTGGACATGAATCACCATGCCAGAGTTCCCACAAAATGATCGCCCTAATCTGGCATGACACATGTACGAGGCTGAGTTGTGCTCGCGCAAGACAAGAACGTCAATGTTATGGTTATCATTGAAACAATCAAGACACTTTATTTTCCTCTAAGTAATATATCAATCCATTTAAAGAATAGCATTTTACACTATCATCATTTCTCGAATCAGAGTACCCTCAAGTTATTACATATCGATCTTTGATACGTTTCAATACCATCGATGATGTACATAACCTGACGATCTTCTTTCACAATAAACTTTGAGTCATAAAATTGATGCTATCATCCGAACTGGATATACCACAATATCTCCTCGACATTCAAGATCAAATTCGATCATTATCCCTCAAACTAGTTACATGATCAATTTATTCAAACCCAAAATCACGTATGTTCATCTGTCTATTTTAAGTCATCGAGCAATATATTTCTTCGAATTATATCATTTTGTGCTAACTCAAAACATCAAGGAACATCTATCCCAATCCTTAAAATCATTTTTGTATATTCAAATCATTTTCAAGCATTCTAACTTTCAATCGTGCTAACTTTTCATATACGATTTATATCGATTCCTCGATTAAGTCATTCGTTTGTTACACCTTAACTCTTTTTTCAATTCAATCTACCTACTCAATCATTTTCGCATTTCGTACTTGCACAATTCCAATCCGGTCTGCATCATTTTTAGTTCGTTCGAATCAACTCATCAAAAACTTTAATATTACAACTTACTCAATGACACTCAATCTAAGGCTTTGCATACCACGATGCTTGTTGATAGACTCATTGGCACCCCGATTCTTAATGGACCAACATCCACAAGGCTATCCCATACATCACTCAGGGATGAAGTTATTCGATAAATCCTCGAAACAAATTTTGAATCCTAATAACTTTGAATCTCTGTTCGAACTATTCCATAAATTTAAAGTACGTTCATCTATGTCGCATTGACAATATCATCTTCTCGATAGTATCCCAATCGATAGTTATAGCATATGCTTAATCGAGTCTAACTTATTCTCGTTTGAAATAAATTGAATCCTGCACACGACTTTGCTAAGGTCGACATAATTCTTGGTGTATATGCCCAGCCCGACTTAGCCAACCGTGCCTTACGTGAAACCATCTCGTTCAATCAGATTTCCTTTTGTGATATTTTTCAAAATATATAGACTTATTATATGGAACATCCCGTAGAACATTGTGAGAGAGCGCCCCAACGATTTTAATTTATGAAAACAATATTTAGAATGAAACCACTAGAGTTAAAGAATTTAATCGAAAGTCCAAGGACGTAAAGCCATGATCTGATACCATTATGTCATGCCCCACTCCCGTAGGAGCGATCGTACTCGCTAAGGCATGATGTCGCATGAGCCTATGTTGCGCTCACGCAAGGCGGGTTCCATAACGGCCGATTACAGCAGCTTGCGATGGGGTCGTCGCACAGAAGCCCCAAGCAGAAAGTTGAAACAAACACAAGTCATGCAAATAGCTCTTTATTAATATTGAAACAAAGATTATACATGTGGTACGAGGCCAAGATTATAATCTCTCAAGCTCATTTTCTCTCCTTTTATAAGTCACTCAGCTCTCTCTCCCTCTCCCTCTCTCTCTCTCTCTCTCTTCCTCTATTCTCTCAATACAACTAGCCAGCGGATGCTTCAAAATATGATGTCTATACATTATGTCCCGTATAGGTGAAGTCTTCAATATGGCCATACGCCTCAAAATGCTAAGGAACTCCATGCCTCAGCGCGTCCAAGCGAGCTCCGCCCCGATCGAGCAATACCTGTAACCTGTGTATGAAAATTGTGTGGGTGTCAGTACACAACTATACTGGTGGTGTGAGCTCCTCGCCCACCCATACAAAACCAATACATTCACTTATTGGGTGCAACTTATTCTTTTGACTATATTTCTATTCTTGCCTTAGGATCAATTTCATACTTAGACTCTTGGCCAATTGGTGTTGCAACCTACGTGATCATACTATCATTTCTTTGAAACCGTGATACAAAACCCAGTCGTGTAAACATCTGGCCGTGCCATAAGACCCCTTTGTGCGACAACATCGAGGCTGTACCTCGCAACGTAGTGTATCCCATTCATACTTTTCTTGCGCTCTTTTCTCGTTTCAACATACGATCGACTCAATCAAACTCATAAACTTGTGTTATTGACTCAGACACCCGACGCCACATCTCGTGCCGAAGCACGTGTCTCTTGTTATAGCCAAATCTTAGGCTTCCTATTATGTTGCAAATCGTGCACACATTTTTTTGACTCATTCGTGCCGTGCTTATACTCCTTTTAACTTAACCGACACTGTGCATACACTTCTTTACTCAATCTAAGGCATGCACGCGGATCATCGCTATTATGCCAACTCATCTATATGAAAGGTCACTAGCAATGTCAAGCTATCTTGGACTTGGCTTAGGATAGACGGCGGACATCTAACGCGGTGTCACGACCCGCACCCGCTGTAAGGGCACGTGTGCGTAACAACGCCCAGCCCTTCCCGTAAAAACGGCGTAGAACGGTGTAGGTTTACTACTCTAACAACAGTTTATATAATATCAAAACCTGTCGAGAATATGGTCAACTCCGAACGGAGGACAGGCAATGATTATATATGACTGCTCAATCACAACTCTAAGATGATAAAGTAAATACTGAAAGATAAAGACAACACAAAAATAAAATATAACCTGTCAAGTCCAAACACAAAGAATATACAAGTCTAAGTCCAAAGTCTCTAATACAAGCCAAAAATAATAACAGTCCCAAGAGTGACTGGAGATAAGGTCCAGTACAAAAACCTACTCTATCTACAGGATAGGCGGTATCTCGCCCTGCGGTACTGCACCCTGCTGATCTAGGGTATCTGTCTCTAAACCTACTACGTCCGGTGGGCCGTAGTAAGTGCAATAATAGTCCTCCTCTGTATCTGTAAATATTTTCAACATATCCGGTCAGGATGGAACGAGTACATATATCTCATAACAGATCTCAAGATAGAATAAAAGCCATAAGACTGTAAATAGAGCATATACAATAAAATTATGGAGTGTACATATATGTATCATGGCATGGTAAGCTGTAGAGCTAGAGCTAGAACAGAAAAGTAGAACTGATCCTGGTATGTACAAAAATTAGGGTAAGCCATCTATCCAATGTGTGTGAGTAGTAGTTTCAACTTGTGATCGGCTTGGGCACCTGTAGAGAACTGGCCTGGCTAGTCATAAGTACGGTATATGACTAACACTGTTCGGGAATGCAGGATGGATTTGATCACAGGCATACGCTACTACTCCCCCACCCCCAACTGGTAGAATGGATCCAAACAGGACACGTCACTGCATGAGATTCTATGAGAAGGGAGCAAGTCTTCTCTAGAATCAGTGACCACATATTGCGCAAGCGCTACAAGGGAGCTTGCACAATACATCCCAAGCTAACAAGGAGCAACATCTCTCGTCGAGATCCAGGAATACCAATCTGTGAGAACCATATGTCAGGAATGAGTATATCTACACTAAGTACATGAATCATAACAGTTATCATAAATTGGAAAACAGTTATCAGATAATGTACTTGCCTGTGATATGATATAATATGTCAACTGGATCCAATGCAGCGTCTCGAGGACCTATAGATAACAAGACGTATCAATACTATATTTAAGAAGTAAAGTCAAATCAAATTAAATCCTATTCTGTCATTCTAGGTCAAGACAAGTCTAGTTAGGTCAACCTTGGTCATAGAAGAACATTGGAAGTCAACCCATATCCGAGTCTATCTTGAACTTCGAAACCCATATCTTGGCCGTAGGCCAATATCTTAATTTACCCTTTCCCTAAATTCGACTCACTCACAAACCCTTCTCCTTTTCCTTCTCCTTCTCCTTCTCCTTCTCTTATTTTCTTCCCTTCTCCTTATTCTTATTTTTCGTCTTATTCTTCTTCTTATTCTCCTTCTCCTTCTCCTTATTCTCCGTCTCATTCTCCTTATTCTTCGTCTTATTCTTCTTATTCTTTGTCTTATTCTTCTTCTCCTTATTCTCCTTCTTTTTCTCCTTATTCTCTATCTTATTCTCCTTATTCTCCGTCTCCTTCTTCTTATTCTCCGTCTCCTTCTCCTTATTCTCCGTCTTATTCTTCTTCTTATTCTTCTTCTCCTTATTCTCCTTCTCCTTCTCCTTATTCTCCGTCTTATGTTGCTCCTACTGCTATTCCCGCTAACTGCTGCTGCCAGTGCTATGGCTAATGTTGCTGCTGCTGCTATGGCTAATGTTGCTGCTGCTGCTACTACAGTAGCTGCTGCTGCTGCTCCTGCTTCCTACTACTATTTCTGCTACTTCTTATTCTCTTCATTCCCTCCCTCTATATATATATATATATATATCTAAACATCTAGCTATCTATCTATATATATATAGACTCTCAAACACACAACACATCTACATATATATAGACACTCACACACACACTCCTACCTATATATATAAATACATACACACACACACATATCTATATATATATAAATACATACACACACACACATGTAAATATATATAGACACACACACTAAAACACACACTCTCTCCTGACACCACCACCACCACTCTCCTCTACACACACACACAATATATATATATATATATATATATATATATATATATATATATATATATATATATATATATATATATATATATATATATATATATATATATATATATATATATATATATATTCCTCTCTAAAAAGGAAAACCCTAAATAAATTCTTAAACTAGGTCTTTAGGAAAACCTAAAAAAGCTATGGTCATAATGTAAAGAATGGTCTCCTCTACATTTATTGTGAAGGAATAAATGCAAGAGAGGAAATTAATGGGGGTTAATGAGCATACATAGAATTAGTTTCCTTGAGGAAGAAGAAGCTTCAAAAGAAAAGAGTAAAATGAAGAGAGAGAGATTACTTAGAGATGAAGCAAAGAGAGGGGGAGGTGTCCTATACATGGCCGGCCATGGGGGGGTTTAATGGGTTTGGGTGGAGACCAATTAGGCCTCCACGCCCAATAGACTTAGTTTGGTTCGGTTTGAATTTGGTTTAACTCCAAATTAACTAATTAAGCTTCTTAATGACTAGTTAAGCCATGGGAGTGTGTTTTATGGTTTCTAGCCTAGTTAGGATGGCATGTGGGCTAAGCCCAGCTAGTATGTGGGTCCCACTAGTGTCCTTACTACCCGGGTCTCCAACTTAAGTCCAAATTAGATAAAATTCAAACCAAATCAAACAAATCCCTAAAAATCCTATAAAATCAAATAAAATTCCCAAAAATTATAAAACATAGAAAATGACGAAAGTACCCCTAATTCGAAAACTGGAGGTGATAAATCTACCCTCCTTAAAAGAATTACGTCCTCGAAATTGAATGAGAACTAACACAGCAACATGAATTGAACAAGGAAGGAAAAGAAAGAATTTTACCTCAAGGCTCGAAGAGATATGGGAATCGCTCCCGCATGTCGTCCTCTCTCTCCCAGGTAGACTCACCTGGAGAGTGGTGTCTCCATGCAACGCGAATCAAGGGAATGACCTGGTTCCGGAGCACCTTCTCTCTTCGGTCCAAGATCTCAACCGGCTTCTCTGGATAGCTGAGTTTCGGTCCCACTTCGATCTCGGAGTGGTCCAAGACGTGACTGGGATCTGCCATGTACCGTCTCAGCTGTGACACGTGGAACACGTTGTGCACTCCCTCTAGCGCAGGCGGTAACTCCAACCGGTAAGCCACTGCACCGACCCTGCCCAAGATACGAAAAGGTCCGATGTATCGTGGACTAAGCTTCCCGCCGCCACCAAAACGAATCATGCCACGCGTCGGAGAAATCCGCAGGAACACAAGATCATCAACCTAGAACAAAACACAAGGCTTAAAGCTTGATCTAAAACAATCACAATCAGACTCAAATACTAGAAAAATCTAAACTATACCTCAAACTCCAACGGCCTCCGGTGGCTATAGGCCCAATGCCGCTGCCTATCCTGCGCCACCCGAAGTCTATCTCTGATAACCCTGACCTTCTCTACAGCATCCATTACCATCTCAGGGCCAAGCAAAACCCTCTTGCCGACATCATCCCAAGATAAGGGAGTACGGCACCTCCGTCCGTATAGAGCCTCGAAAGGTGACATCTCTATACTAGCTTGGTAGCTATTGTTGTAAGCAAACTCTACCAAGTGAAGGTGGTCCTCCCAAGATCCCCCGAAGTCCAAGACACAGGTACGAAGCATATCCTCGAGGGTCTGAATCGTCCTCTCCGACTGCCCGTCTGTCTGGGGGTGGTATGCGGTACTGAACTTGAGCGATGTGCCCAAGCTAAGCTGCAAACTCCTCCAGAAGTGGGAAGTGAATCGGCTGTCCCAATCCGAGACTATACTCACTGGAATCCCGTACAATCGGACTATCTGCCGCACGTACATCTCGGCCAGCCTCTCCGTAGACAAACCCACCTTGAAAGGCAAAAAGTGGGCCGATTTGGTCAATCGATCAACAATGACCCAAATCGCATCCTTCTCTCCTGGAGAGCGCGGAAGCCCAGATAAAAAGTCCATAGTGATATACTCTCACTTCCACTCAGGAATGGGTAGTGGCTGGAGCAATCCACCGGGTCTCTGCCTCCAGGCTTTCACCTGCTGGCACACCAAGCATCTAGAAACGAACTGAGCCACCTCGCGTTTTATGCCATACCACCAAACATGCTGTCTCAAGTCCCTATACATCTTGTTGGCTCCAGGATGCATAGAGTACTGAGAACGATGCGCCTCCTAAAGAACCTCCTCCCGAAGTCCTTCGCTCGGTACGCACAATCTGGTACCATGCCTCAACGACCCATCTCCCGCTATAGAGAACTCATCCAACAGTCCTGCCCGGACCTGCTCCCTGATGACCCTCAGAGCCTCATCCTCAAACTGAGTTGTACTGACTCTGTCCATCAGCTCTGACTGTACCTGGAGACCCTACATCTGTTCCTCGAACCCAGGAACTATCACCTCTACACCCAAGCTCTCCAGATCTGCCAGAAGGTGACGATCCATCGTCAAACACATGGCCACGGGATACCTGCTCAAAGCATCCGCGACCACGTTGGCCATCCCCGGATGGTATTGTAAGGATATATCAAAATCCTTTATCAGCTCTAACCATCGCCTCTGCCTCATATTCAGCTCCTTCTGGGTAAACACGTACTTCAAGCTCTTGTGATCTGTATAGATCTCAACTCGCTCTCCGTACAGATAGTGTTTCCACAGCTTCAAAGCAAAGATGACCGCTGCCAGCTCCAGATCGTGGGTAGGATAGTTTCTTTCATGAGGACGTAACTGTAGAAGCATGGAAAATATTACTTTTAGTCCCACATCGGGAAGGAGAAGAAGAAAGGGCTCACTCCATTCTATAAATAGAGCCCCCTTTCTTCCTTTGAAAAGGGCACCAACTTCTCTTCCCTCCTTCCAAACTTGGACTCTTCCTATTGCGCACCTTCGGGTGCTAAGTAGAAAAAGTCTAGGGCAGCGCGGGCTCATCGGGCTCAGTCAGCTGTCCCAACCTCTGACCATCAAGAGCGTCCCGCTAAGTGGGCCTATGATGGAAAGTTGTACAGAGTCGCTCGTGTCCAGCCCCCGGCGGCAAACGGATAGAGTGGTTCTCAATAGTCTTCCAACAAAGATCAAGGGCAAGTATTTCTATTAGCCCCACATCAGGGAGCAAACATGATACCTACGCACTCGTGTGTTCGGGATACCCGGGCCCATAAAGCGAGTGCACGGGCTGATCGAGACATTCCTCATGCGGGTCATGAGACATCCTTCATGCGGCTCGGTCATGAAACGTTCTTCATGCGGCACAGAACCCAGGAAGCTTCATACGGCTCAAAATTAGACGAGCTTCATGCGGCTCAGGAGTCCCATGCGGCTCAAACACATAGGCAACTCGAGTAAACTCCATGCGGCTCAGAGAGAGAGGCCACGTGGCATTCAAAACAGCTGTGCTCAACGTCTGGATGCATTTAATGTTCTGACGGCTGACAGCTGACAGATGACAGACCTGACATAAAGTTGTCATAATGACTGACACGAAAAGCAGAATTTTCCTAGGAAATAAGGAAAATCTTCACCAATACGGTGCTGTCTACCAAGCTTCGAGGCAGGTCCATGCGGCCAGACTAGACGAGTTCATGCGGCCAGTGCAAAGAAATCTATGCGGTTCGAACCATGAAGGCCCCCATGCGGCTCAGCCATGAAGAAACCCATGCGGCTCGGCCATGAAGACTCTCGTACGGCTCGGCCATGAACATATTCATGCGTCTCGGTCATGACAACCTTCATACGGTTCGAGTGTAGAGACTATTCATGCGGCTCGGTCATGAAATCTTCCATGCGGCTCGGTCATGACGACCTTCATGCGGCCCAAATATGAACACTCCTCATGCGGCTCAATAATGATGACAGGACACGTGTCCTAAAGATAATCAAATTTTGTGTCAGATCCCAATAATTTGGGACACGTGGCAAGAGAATGAATTAAATTGATTCATTTAGATTTGCAGACATCAGCAAATCATCATGATGGAGATTTATTGCAATCAACATTTATTATTGATGGGATTTGGCATAATCCACATTAATGGTCCAGATCCTTCACACTCAAGACTAATGGCCCAGATTGATCAATCACCAGGCCGCCGCCACTTTGAGAATGGATAATCATCCAAACCGTAATGATGCTTCCACTATTATAAATAGCAAGGTGCCATTCTCTTGTGAAGAGATACACTATCAGAGAAAGATATACGGAGAGACTCCCCCGATAGTCAGAGAGAAGAATCCACAGAGATCAATCCAGAGAGAGAGAGAAGCCAGAAGAGCAACAGAGGAGCAAGAAGAGCATTTCTTCATCAACGCCAACCATCTTCTCACATGAGCCAAGGCTGCATACCGATCGTCCAAGGAGTAAGACAGGGCTGTCGTCGCCTTTCCAAGCCTCTATCGTCATTCCCCAGAATCTAAAATAAATAATTGTACTTAGATTGCTGTACCTAGGTTTTCGTCCCTAGGCTTTCTTTGTACAAGCGAGTTTGTAACGTGAAGTAAAAGTCCGGTCCTCCGATAATTGTTCTGTTCTTTTATATTTCATGGCAAACACGATGGAGACTCTGCTGGGGACAACTTCTCCATGGCTGAGGAGTTGGTGACGCAATCGGATGCAGCCATGCTTGGCTCCAAGCAACAAAAGATGGTCGCCCGGTTCAACCAACAGGCGTTCGAAGAAATGCTCTCCGACAAGAGCACTGGCCCGGTCCAGAAGCGAGCCCGCACAAAGAAGGCCCGTAAGGAGTGGAGACCCCGATCCTTCGTTCCTACTGAGGCTCTTGCGGAGACACCCTCTGTTGTTCAAGACGGCGAGCAAGATTCCCCTGCGGCCCCACTTCAGATCATAGAAGACTCTGCTGTCCCCAAGTCCGGCAGAAGAAAATACTATGATGCTGGACTTGCAGGGGCAAAGAGAAACTCTATGAGATCCGAGCCGCATAAGGGTACTAGCCGCAGGAAGAAAGCTCATGCGCCTACATCCGTCGGCCGCATAAAGAAAGCCCATGCGGCCACATCTGTCAGTCGCATAGCTTATGCGGCTACAGCTGCCAACCACATGAATGAAATCCATGCGGCTAAGAAAGTCAATCCCTTGCAGAAAACCCATGCGGCCACAATTGCCAATCGCATGCGGCCAGCCTGTACGGTCGTGACTCCTAGCCGCACAAAAACAATTCATCCAACGGCAGAAGACAACCGCATGCAGACAGCCTGCACGGTACCCAACTCTAGTCGCATAGTATCCGTTCCACGCTACTCTCGATTGGTCTTCGACTGTCTCTCATGCGGTCCTGACCCTGATGGTTCTCTGGATGGTAAGCCAGATTCTGTGGTATCTAACTTGGACTCCTCCTATTACGCACCCATAAGTGCTAAAAGGAGGAAGTCTAGGGCAGCGCGGGCTTATCAGGCCCAGTCAGCTATCCCAACCTCTGACTATCGGGACGTCCCGTTGACTATCACACGAGCCTCGGATGGGAAGTTGTATACAACCGCTCGAGTCCAGCCCCCGGCGGCAAACGGACAGAGTGGTTCCTCTGACCTGCGGGAGGCGATCCTCCACAAACGCAAGGAAAGAGGAGGAGTGTCGGCATGCAAAGAGTCCTCGCTTGGACGTCACTGCACCCAAATTATCGTCAACTGCTGTTGCAACAACGCAGCAGTGATGGAAGATCGGCCATCCGTCTTCCAAAGACTACAGCATCCGAGCTCAGAAGATGAGGCACCTCCTGTTGTCTCCTGCAATTCCACTCAGAAAGTCCTCGCCGAGGGGAGAGGAAAGAAGGCAAGCATCTCCACCCCGAAGACCTCAACTACTACAGCTAAGAAACTGTCGTCAAAACGGTTGTCCTCCACCGGAGTATTCCAACACACCCGTTCAAAGACGAAATCTGCTACAGTGGGAAATTCATTATCCACATCGCTGGGGGTTGAGGGTAGCAGTCCTCCGAACATCCACAACAATCCGGTGTTTCAAGGAGACGAGCCCGGGGAAACAACTCTCCCATCAGGTACAACAGACGCTGATGTCCCCGAGGACATCCGTAACTCTCAAGACGAAGCAAGCTCTGAAGCTGGGGATACCGTTCCCTCCGAGTCCGAGCCCGAAGAGAACATTCCTACCTATCCCGATGACTTCTCGGTGCATGGGTACGACTCGGAGGGCATATCCTCCACCGTTCCTTCTATCACTCCTCATGTAAGGACGGTTTTCATGACGGACAGCAATCAAGGTGGTTCCAATGATCGCCAGCGCATCGACAATCTCGAAGCCATATTACTTGCTTTGGTCAAGTCTGTAGACGAGATTAAAGCAGCCCTGCCAACTCTACAAGGAGGAACGCCTGGTCAAGCAAGCACGGGCACCACAGTCAATGTGGATTCGAACTCAGCGGCACCAAACCCGGGCAATAATCATCCCGAAATAACAGTCCCTACCGCGACAGATGAGACCTGAGAAGTAAGAAGAGAGGTCCAGGAGCTCCGAGCCATGTTCCATGCCCGAGAAAACGCTCAAGATCTCAGAATACGGCAACCATACCCTGCTGAATGGAGGGATGTTCCATTCCCGCCAAAATATAAGTCGTTCAATATCAACCCATATGATGGCAAAACCTCAGCAAGTCGGTACATCACTTACTTTGAGGTCACCATCGACCATCTGCCCCATGATGATGCTATCCTTACACGGCTATTCATTGGGGCGTTGGAAGGAGTCGCCTTCGACTGGTATCGCAATCTGCCGGACAATTGCATCCACTCCTTCGCCGGCTTCAAGCGCATGTTCTTGGAGAGATTCTACGAGGTAGGGCAGGACGTCACCATGTCCACCCTCATGGACGTCATCCAAGGGGAGAAAGAGCTGACAAGGAACTACATTGAGCGGTTTCGCCAAACCGCCATGAAGCTGCCCTCCGGAAATCCAGATTCATCTTTGATTAAAATTTGCCAAAAGAGACTGCTTCCAACGATCAGTCTCTGGATAGGCGAGAGTCAATTCAAGGACTGGAAGGCATTTATCATCAGCGCCACAAGCGCCGAAGAACGACTGAAGAAGGCTCGCCAACTGGGATTGCATATCTCGGAAGGAGAAAACAAGGGCAAGCGTCCCAACAACGATAATGGGGGTAACCCCTCTAACAATCGGGACAGCAAGGGAAAGCAGGCTATGGTGGCCGATACAGCACAAAAACCTGAGCCGAAGCCGGTAGACAAACAATGGCCTCAAGTCACTTACTCTTTTGAAGACGGCCACGTCAAGCCTATCTTGGACATGCTCATAAAAGGAGATAGAATTCAGCTCCCTCCACCAAGACGGGAGCCTCGGCCGGCTGATCTGGAGAACCCAAAGTTCTGCCATTACTACCGTTATGTACACCACGCTACACACGACTGCTACCAACTGAAACGGTACATCCAAAGCCTCATCGATTCGAACGCTCTGGCCATCGATTTTGAAGAGGTAACCGTGGCAGCCAATATGGTGTCCGTACAATTCGGCAGCTTCCCTTCGATGGAGACTCAAGACGGGGTAATCCCCGTCTCCCTGGCGACGATGGAAATTACCAATCTTCCACCTCCCCGGGAGCAGGCTGCTGGTCTAGTACCTCTCACCACATCACAAGGAAAGGTCATGTGGGTCCATCGAGACTTGGTGTCAGAAGTGACTCGGCCCACACAACCTCCCACCAACAAAAAAAAGAGTGGAAAAGTCAGGACCTGCCACACAATCTCCGCAGACAACGAGGAAGCTACAGCCGTCGTCACGCGGTCCGGAGCGCAATCCCAACCTGTGGTTGACAATCCAACCGAAAATCATCAACCCACTACAACTGATGCTCCGGGACCGGCTCAGCCTTCGACGACCGACAAGCCTAGGCCGAAGGAGACTCGCTTCGGCAAATCTCTCCGAAAAGACGTAGCCCAAGGGCTAGAGAGGCCCTACAACTTTGACATCTTAGCACAATTGGCTAACACTCCGGCCAAATTGTCACTGTACGAACTCCTAAGGCTCTCCAAGGACGTTCGTATTACATTGAGCGAAGTACTCTAAAATGCCGATGCCTATCTGGCTCAATCCAACCTCACCGGGGAGGACTCACCCGTGGATCTCCAAGACAGCGCCTGCACGGGAGCAATACCCAACATCGTCTTCACTCCGCAGGACATGCTCATCAAAACCAACCTACATGATCGCCCGCTATACTACACGGGATACATCGGCAACGTGAAGGTGGATCGGATGCGCATTGATCCTGGCTCTTCCATAAGCATCATCCCGAAGGGTCTGCTACATCATCTTCGCATCCCAATGCATCGCCTGACGCCTACAAGCACCGCCATCAGCGGTTTAAATTCGGGCAGGAGCTACCCTATTGGGAAGATTCGTCTGAAGTGTCAGATTGGCGATCTCCAATCCGAAGTCACCTGCTACGTCATAGATACAGACACTTCTTACAACATCCTCTTGGGACACCCATGGATACACGATTATATGATCGTGCCTTCCATGCTACACCAGTGCTTCAAATATGTCGACAAATACGGCTTTGTAAAGACAGAATTTGCTGATATCGATCCCTTCAAAGGGGTCGAATCCTACTACTCAGACTCTTGCCTATACGAAAAGTCAAAGAGGCACCTTGATGAAGGAGACGTACAAGCTCATACCGAGACAGCCACGGGATCAGAAGGACCCCTGACGATCCACCTCCAAGCTCGCAAACCAGGCAGGTCCGCACCCCTTACTGCCACTCTGTGGAAGGACACGATCAGCCTCTCGGCGCAGGAGGAACAGATGATAATCCGGCTGCCAAGGTCCGGCCAAGTACCGAGATCCACAACGGGGCCACTGACAATCAGACTGCCGAGAGTCGGTCAACCCCAAACGGAGAAGCTCAATCCCTCCGATAGGCCACTGACGATACGCCTTCCCAAGAAGGATCGTCACCCCGATGCAAGGTCTGACACTTCTAGCGAACCGGCCACTCCTCGCTCCACATCAAGTGCTAAACTGGGGGTCGCTAGTCTGCCAACAACTCCACGCTCTGCTCCATCAACTGAACCTCTAACGATCAAGCTGCCCAAGTCATCCTCTCAGTCTGTATTTACACAGGGGGTGGCCGAAGAAGAGTCGAAGCTGGCCAAGTATGTGGCTGCTCACACTGAGACTTGCTCATGTTGCCCATCAACGGCATGTTCCTGATGATTGAGTTATGTACCCTCAGGTACCGCTAAACTCACATTCTCCAAATCCCAGATTATTGAGTTATGCACCCTCCGGTACCGCTGAACTCACTCTCACAATCCAGATCATCGAGTCATGTACCCGCTGGTGCCGCTGAACTCACTTTCACAATATTCCAGATCATCGAGTCATGTACCCGCTGGTGCCGCTGAACTCACACTTCTAAATTCCAAATTATCGAGTTATGTACCCGCAGGTGCCTCTGAACTCATATTTCGGTCACTCTTCCGGAGAAAAGTCATGTATGACTATACCTTTGAACCTTCTTCCTGGAAGAGATCCTCCCTCATGATCCACTACTTGCACTCCCAGTGCACAAAAAGGGTAACAGATCCACAAATTTCTAAAACGGCCATGTCCTCATTACCTCGGAGTCGTTTCACTTCTGCCAAAAACAAATCACCCTTTTACATAGAACTTCCATGTCCTCATTACCTCTGAGTCGTTCTATGTACCCTCCTTCATTGAGCCCACTCCTGCCATGTCCTCATTACCTCTGAGTAGGAAGGCTCAGTCGAAGAAACCCTCATGCTTGCCATGTCCTCATTACCTCTGAGTAAGTATGTTGGTCCCTTTCGACTTATTATCCGTACCCACAACCGGAGTACGCCAAGGATAATAGGTCCACAAATATTCCCCGCTGAGTACACTCCTGCCATACCTCTGAGTAGGAAGACTCCACGGTAAAACCTTCGTACTTGCCATGTCCTCATTACCTCTGAGTAAGTATGTTATTTCTCTCTCGTCTTATTATCCGTACCCTGAACCAGGGTACGCCAAGGATAATAGGCCCACAAATGTCCTTTGCTGACCACAAATGTCCTCAGTTGACCACAAATGTCCTCTGTTGACCGTAAATTTCTCATCATGCCCCGGGAGCCCAGCTGCTCCAGGCATTCTTTCGCCCGATACCAAGAACCTCCATATCTGCCTTACCGTGGAGTTTTTCTAGGTATCCCTATCAAACTTATTATTCGTACCTAAAACCAAGGTATGCCAAGGATAATAGGTCCACAAATGTCCTCTGTTGACCCTAAATGTCGTACTAGGTCCCCTAGTACATCTACATCTTTCCTCATCATTATATGCTTTCGGAGCCCAGCTGTTCCATAGCATTCTTTCACCCAATGCATAGAACTTCCACGTTGATAGCACCTCTGAGTTGTTCTATGTATCCTCATTCGAGTTCACTCCTACCACGTCCTTATTACCTCTGAGTAGGAAGGCTCTACTTTAGACCCATATTTACCACGTCCTAATCCCCTCTGGGTAAATATGATGGTTCCCTCTCTCAACTTATTATTCGTACCTAAAACCGAGGTACGCCAAGGATGATAAGTCCACATAAAATCTCCAGCAGAACTACCCAAACCCATCACGTCCATGCTACCTCTGATTGGATTGCCACACCCAAACAACTCTACTTTCCATGCTTCTTATTCAAAGTGTTCCAAATTTGCAATTTGGAAACTTTGAAGGGGGTCCTGTAGAAGCATGGAAAATATTGCTTTTAGTCCCACATCGAAAAGGAGAAGAAGAAAGGGCTCACTCCATTCTATAAATAGAGCCCCCTTTCTTCCTTTGAAAAGGGCACCAACTTCTCTTCCCTCCTTCCAAACTTGGACTCTTCCTATTGCGCACCTTCGGGTGCTAAGTAGAAGAAGTCTAGGGCAGCGCGGGCTCATCGGGCTCAGTCAGCTGTCCTAACCTCTGACCATCAAGAGCGTCCCGCTAAGTGGGCCTATGATGGAAAGTTGTACAGAGTCGCTCGTGTCCAGCCCCCGGCGGCAAACGGACAGAGTGGTTCTCAAGAGTCTCCCAACAAAGATCGAGGGCAAGTGTTTCTATTAGCCCCACATCAGGGAGCAAACATGATACCTACGCACTCGTGTGTTCGGGATACCCGGGCCCACAAAGCGAGTGCACGGGCTGATCGAGACATTCCTCATGCGGGTCATGAGACGTCCTTCATGCGGCTCGGTCATGAAACATTTTTCATGCGACACAGAACCCAGGAAGCTTCATGCGGCTCAAAATCAGACGAGCTTCATGCGGCTCAGGAGTCCCATGCGGCTCAAACACATAGGCAACTCGAGTAAACTCCATGCGGCTCAGAGAGAGAGGCCACGTGGCATTCAAAACAGCTGTGCTCAACGTCTGAACGTATTTAATGTTCTGACGGTTGATAGCTGACAGACCTGACATAAAGTTGTCATAATGACTGGCACGAAAAGCAGAATTTTCCTAAGAAATGAGGAAAATCTTCACCAATACGGTGCTGTCTACCAAGCTTCGAGGCAGGTCCATGCGGCCAGACTAGACGAGTTCATGCGGCCAGTGCAAAGAAATCTATGCGGTTCGAACCATGAAGGCCCCCATGCGACTCAGCCATGAAGAAACCCATACGGTTCGGCCATGAAGACTCTCGTGCGGCTCGGCCATGAAGACCCCCATGCGGCTCGGTCATGAACATATTCATGCGGCTCGGTCATGACAACCTTCATGCGGTTCGAGTGTAGAGACTATTCATGCGGCTCGGTCATGAAATCTTCCATGCGGCTCGGTCATGACGACCTTCATGCGGCCCAAATATGAACACTCCTCATGCGGCTCAATAATGATGACAGGACACGTGTCCTAAAGATAATCAAATTTTGGGTCAGATCCTAATAATTTGGGACACGTGGTAAGAGAATGAATTAAATTGATTCATTTAGATTTGAAGACATCAGCAAATCATCATGATGGAGATTTATTGCAATCAATATTTATTATTGATGGGATTTGGCATAATCCACATTAATGGTCCAGATCCTTCACACTCAAGACTAATGGCCCAGATTGATCAATCACCAGGCCGCCGCCACTTTGAGAATGGATAATCATCCAAACCCTAATGATGCTCCCACTATTATAAATAGCAAGGTGCCATTCTCTTGTGAAGAGATACACTATCAGAGAAAGATATACGAAGAGACTCCCTCGATAGTCAGATAGAAGAATCCATAGAGATCAATCCAGAGAGAGAGAGAGAGAAGCCAGAAGAGCAACAGAGGAGCAACAGAGGAGCAAGAAGAGCATTTCTTCATCAACGCCAACCATCTTCTTACATGAGCCAAGGCTGCATACCGATCGTCCAAGGAGTAAGACAGGGCTGTCGTCGCCTTTCCGAGCCTCTATCGTCATCCCCCAGAATCTAAAATAAATAATTGTACTTAGATTGCTGTACCTAGGTTTTCGTCCCTAGGCTTTCTTTGTACAAGCGAGTTTGTAACGTGAAGTAAAAGTCCGGTCCTCCGATAATTGTTCTGTTCTTTTATATTTCATGGCAAACAGTAACTGCCTAGATGCATAGACAATCACCTTCCCGTGCTGCTGAAGTACACAACCTAAACCCCGTCCTGAAGCGTCACTGTAGATCGTATAACCACCAGATCCAGATGGCAGCATCAAGATAGGAGCTGTAGTCAACCTCGCCTTTAGCTCCTCAAAGGCGGCCTGGCACTCCTCGGACCAAACAAACTCCTCGTTCTTCCTGGTAAGTCGGGTCATCGGCTGGGCAATCCTGGAAAAGTCATGTATGAACCTCTGATAATAACCTGCCAGACCCAGAAAACTCCGAACCTCTGCTACTGAGCTCGGCGTAGACCAGGACTCCACTGCAGAAATCTTCTTCGGATCCACTGAAATTCCCTCGCCAGAGACAACATGGCCTAGGAACTCCATACGATCCAAGAAGAAATCGTACTTCGACAGCTTTCCATACAGCTGCTCCCTTCTGAGAGTGTCCCACACAATCCTCATGTGCTCCTCGTGCTCCTCTGGCATCTTCGAATAGATGAAAATGTCATCAATGAAGACCACCATGAACTTGTCAAGGTACTGATGAAATACCTTGTTCATCAAGTTCATGAATACCGTCGGGGCATTGGTCAACCCAAACGGCATGACGGTATACTCATACTGGCCATAATGGGTCCGAAATGCAGTCTTCAGAATGTCATTCCGCTTCACCTTCAGCTGATGGTACCCAGTACGTAAGTCGATCTTCGAGAACATCCTTGCCCCGCTCAACTGGTCGAACAAGTCATCAATCCTTGGCAAAGGATACTTGTTCTTGATGGTAAGGTTGTTGAGCGCCCTGTAATCAATACACATATGTACCATACCATCCTTCTTCGAGACGAAAAGAACTGGCGCGCCCTAAGGTGAAGAACTAGATCGAATAAAGCCCTTGTCCTCCAGCTCGTCGACCTGTTTCTTCAGCTCCGCTAACTCACTATTGTGGATTCTATAGACGTGCTGTGAGATAGGCTCAACGCCCGGTACTAGGTCTATAGAAAACTCAATATCACGATCTGGCGGCATCCCAAGCAACTCCTCGGGAAAGACATCCAAGAACTCAGTAATAAGTTGATGTGGCAACACCGGCCCCGCCAACAACGCTCCGTAGAATCTATCTCCTGGCTCCGCTGCATCCCTGGTGAACTCAAACTCCGGCTCTTCCGGCGGCCTAAACAGAATCCTGCCTCTCCTACAATCTATGCTAGCATGGTGCATGCTCAACCAGTCCATACCGAGTACCACATCATAACTCGAAAGTGGCATTACGAGCAGACACGCACTCAGCTCCCGGCCTCTCAAAGAAACTCTCCGCCCCTTACAAACATTACTAACCAGGATGATGCCATTCCCAGTCATAATCTTGTAAGTCCTTCCAAGATACTCAGCAATGATATTGTGCCTAAGAACAAAATAAACAGACACAAAACTGTGCGTAGCACCAGAATCAAATAAGACTAAAGCTGGAAAAGAATCGAGCAGAATAGAACCTACGACAACATCTGCATTAGGCTCCATCTCCTCGGCTGCAAGGGCAAAAGCTCTACCCTGAACACCCTTCTGCTAGCGGTGCTGGACAAACTGTTGCTGCTGGATCGGAAGTGGACCCCGCTGCTGAACTACAGGCACACTAGCTGGTGCCCTCGGAACAGGTGCCTTCTGAGCTGCTCCAGCGATACGGGGGTTCTTGGGACACTCCCGCATATGATATCTCGCGGCACCGCAAAAGAGGCACAACCCCAGCCTCCTCCTGCAGACCTCAAAGAGGTGATCGAGCTTCTTGCAGTAGTGGCACGGAGGATCATCCTGTCCCTGACGTTGCTGAACCCTCTGGACAGGTGCCCTGGCCTGCACCTGCTGCTGATGATGCTGGAACGGCTGATGCTGAAGCTGAGGGCGCTTAGCAGCCCCCGTGCTGCTACTGGCCCCCGAAAACAACTCACGATCCCTCTTCGACTTCAAGCTCCACTCTCTCTCCACCTTCCGAGCCTCCGCATAGACCTCTGTATATGTCGCATAGAAGGAAGGGATCAGGATCTTGATATCCCATGCCAATCCCTCCCGGAAGCACTCTGCTCGGATCACTGGGTCGCTCACCATGTACTCGGCGTATCAGCTCAGCCGGCCGAACTCCGCCGCATACTCGTCATACTGCCCTGCTGCAGGATCTGAAACTGCCGTACTAGGCCGATCTTGTCTGTGGGAAAAAAGAACTTCTTTCTGAACAGGGCCCGAAACTCAACCCAAGTGTGGCCCTCTCCTGCAAGAGCCGGCTCGTTCCGGAACCATGTCCGGGCAACATCTAATAACTGCAAGCCAACCGCCTCGACCTTCAGGTCGTCTGCCAGGCAGGAGGCCCTCATCTGACGTTCGATATCCTCGAGCCAGTCATCAGCATATATAATGCCCTCGGTCCCTCTAAAATCCCTCGGACCCATCTTCTTGAAAGCCTGGATGTCTCCGGGCTTCTATTGCTGCGCCTCCCGCGGTGGAGCCCCGCGCTCCACCGTAGCCAGGGCCAACCTATGGGCATCCTCTATGTCCTGGCGCATGGCCTCAGTCTATCTCATCTGTGCCTCGTACTGGGCCCGCTGGGAGTCCAGTACCTGCTGAAAGAATGCGAGCATCTGCACCATGTCTGTGGGTAGAGGAGGCAACGGAAGAACAGCTTCCACCACCATCGGAGGAGTCCCCTGCTGAGGAGGAGGAGGAGGAACGCCCCCGACAGCTCCCGTCGTAGCCCCCGGCACTGCAGGAAGAGCACCCGCAGTAACCCCAGGGACAGTCATCGAGAGCGCTGGAGGAGTACCCCCGAGAGTCCCTACTGAAGTCCCAACTGCAGGGGAAGTGACTGGAGCCTGTCCGCCAGAGGTAGCAGACCTCTCCGTCTCCCCGTGCTCCTCACCGGGAGAATGAGTCATAACCATCCTGGGGACAGATTGAAAAGAAAATATCAATATGGCACAAGAAGGATTATATCAAGGAAGGACAGCTAGAATACATTAAATCAATATCAAAGACGGTAAGCAAGATAAGCAAGGAAAGACCCTATTGTGATTGAGTACTCTTAGCCTACCACCTCTTATATGTAACACAGGCTCGTAGTCAACACTATAAGATGAGTGCTGCTACGACATCGCACTAATTGCGACTTCAGGACCTGCGTGGGCCACCACTAAAAATGTGTCACGACCCGCACCCGCTGTAAGGGCACGTGTGCGTAACAACGTCCAGCCCTCACCGTAAAAATGGCGTAGAACGATGTAGGTTTACTACTCTAACAACAGTTTATATAGTATCAAAACCTGTCAAAAATATGGTCAACTCCGAACGGAGGACAAGCAATGATAATATATGAGTGCTCAATCACAACTCTAAGATGATAAACTAAATACTGAAAGATAAAGACAACATGACAATAAAATATAACCTGTCAAGTCCAAACACAAAGAATATACAAGTCTAAGTCCAAAGTCTCTAATACAAGCCAAAAATAATAATAGTCCCAAGAGTGACTGGAGACAAGGTCCAGTACAAAAACCTACTCTATCTACAGGGTAGGCAGTATCTCGTCCTGCGGTACTGCACCCTGCTGATCTAGGGTATCTGTCTCTAAACCTACTACGTCCGGTGGGCCATAGTAAGTGCAATAATAGTTCTCATCTGTATCTGCAAACATTGTCAACATATTCGGTCAGGATGGAACGAGTACATATTGTCACGACCCGCACCCTAGAATAAGGGCACGTGACGTGGGTACGTCCAGCCTACGCCGCAGTGTTAGCGGTAGAACGCTGTCCTAGGTCATAACATCTAACAGATAAGGGTAATATACAGTTATAATCCCCGAATGGGGTGACATAACAGAATATAACTCAACCACATCTAGGATAGAACAGGAATGAGATAGAAAGATAAAGATAGATAACATCCAGGAATGCAACATCACAGAGATACAAATCCAGAATTCTAAGTGACTAAAATAAATACATATCTCAGAAATATCCCAGAATCTAACTACAGTGATCCAGAAAGTAAAGACAACCCTAATCTAGAGAAGTATCATCCACTGCTAGCAGGTCCAAGTCACTAGTGATGTCTAATGCTGCACCAAGAGGGATAGACACCAGAGCCTCATCATTCACTGTAAAATTTTCAACAGGTCCAGTCAGGACGGGAACGAGCACATATCTCTCAAAACAGTTCATAGCAGGTTAGGAGTATAAATCATGTAACAGAGTAAAATACAAGAAGTGCTGAAAAGGAAGTACGAGTAAACAGGAGATATTTTGTAACTGAAAGTAAATACATGATAGTAGAGACTGTAAGTGGCTACGTAATTTAGAGCATAATGGTTATGTAAACGGCTTGGGGGCACATGAATACAAATAAGGAGGCACATTTATACAGCTACTGGGGATAGTGTTCACATAACCAATTCTACTCACCCCGCCCCAACCAGTACACAAGGATCCATTCAAGTTACGTTATAAGCACATGAATACAACTAAGATACGTGAACTCATGTAATGAGTAGTACATGAGGCACGTGAAAGCACATGAGAACATGTAAAAACATGAACTAGTACGGGTACAAGGAGTACCTGATGCACATGATAAAGTATATGAACATGAAATACCCAATGCACCCGTAGAGGGATAACATCTCAGGAAGGGATCCATATAGTACTAATCCGTGAAGATACGTGTCAGCATCATGTAGAGTAATCTAGAGCAAGAATATAATCCAGGTAAGTATGAAAAGATCAGAGAATGTACTCGCCTGCTAACTGAAAGTTCGAGATGAAATTACTGTCCGAGGAGTGGTGTCTGGCTCCTATTAGAACAGCACAAGTCACAACGAGTCCAGAATGGTAAATAATATGCACTACAATACGTTCTACATGAATCTAGGTCAATCTAGGCCAAAGTCAACTCTTGGTCAACTCTGGTCAACCCTAGAAGTCAAACTAGGTCAACCAAGTCAAACCTAAGCCAAACTAGTCTAATCTAGGTCTAACCAAACTATTCTAGGTTATACCATGACTAACTAGGCAATACCATGCTAAGCCATGCCTATACACATAACCAATATCATAATACATCCTATTACCCAATATATATATAGCCTATCTCATACATATATACATTTCACACATTATATATATATAACTAACATATATATAGGAACTAACATATCACAAGCATATAAATTATATATATACACAAGAAGGAAGACACAAGTGTACTAGTGTATGTGTGTGTGGAAGGGGTGTGGTGACTGTCAAGTGAGGGTGACCAATGTGAGTATGCCATAAAACAGTGACTACACTAAGAACTGGAAAACAGGGTTCAGTTGACAAGAAAACTGTCACGACCCGTACCCTAGAGTTAGGGCACGAGAACGTAACAACGTCCAGCCTACGCCGCAGTGTCGGCGGTAGAACGCTGTCCTAGGTCTCAATGCATCTAATAGTATAAGACTAAACAGTTTATACTCCCCGAATGGGGGTGACATAGCAGAATGTAAACTCAATCACATCTAAGGTAGAGCATAAAGAAAGATAGATAAAACATGAAATCGAAAAGAGATACAACAGATAGAAGTCTAAGTGTCTAAGATACAAACTCAGAATACATCTCAAAACTCAAATACAATAATCCATAAATACAACTCAAGATGACTGAAAATAAACTATAAGCAAAAACCCTAGCTATCTATGCAACCTCTACTGTCTCCTCTAGGCTAGTAGGCAACCTCCAGGCTATCTGTAAAATTTATCAACAGGTCCAGTCAGGACTGGAGCGAGCACAGTACATCTCAACAGATCATAGCAGGTTAGAAAATATAATCATGCAGTAAAGTAAGATACATGAACTGAAGAAATACAGTATGTAAACAGAGAGAGAGAGAACTGTAATAGAAATATCTACTATAAGTAGAGAGCTAATAGTGACAAGTGAGTCAGAGTAAAATATAAACATGTGAATGGCATAGGAGATTCATGACTACAGCTAAGAGAGTGATTCATGACTACAGCTACTTGGATAATATTCACATGCCTATTTCCACTCCCCCATCCCCAATCAATACACAAGGATCTGTTCAAGTTATGTTAAGATTCGTGAAACTTCATATGGCTCATAAAATGAGTGATACGTGAAGGTGATTCATGATGGCTCTGTGAACATGAGAGTACATGTGTCACAAGCGATTCGTAAATCAGAGGAAGCATAGAGATACGTGATGATTCGTGAAACGCACAAAATATACAGTATCCGATGCTCCCGAGGGGGATAACATCTCATGAAAAGATCTATATAGTACCAATCCGTGTGACCAACGTGACAGTATCAAGTAAAGTAATTTAAAGCAGGAAAATAATTCTAAACAGGATATGAAATGATCAGAGAATGTACTCGTCTGATATCTGAATGTCCAAGGTAAAGATACTGTCCGAGGAGAGGTGTCTGGATCCTAATTAGAACAGCACAAGTCACAACATGTCCAGAAGGGTAATATAAAGCACTACAATGTATTCTATATGAATCTAGCTCAAAATAGGCCAAAGTCAACCCTTGGTCAACTCTGGTCAACTGCACTAGTCAAACTAGGTCAAACTAGGTCATGTCCTAACCCAGCAAGTCTTACTAGGCCTAACCAAGACTATCCTAGCAAGCACACATCAATACAAGGCTATACAAGCCAACATACACCCAACTCTATATAGCATGCAATTATTCAATACTCAAATAGGCAAGAATTCACATTGGATATACACTAGGTAATCTATTACTTTAAGCTATATATGTCTACACATATATACACATGCATATATTGGTATTCAACATTAGGTCTATAATCATGGCATTTCAAATGGTTATATAAACTTATATATTACAACACAATATGCTAACATATATATATTATACATACATAGCTAAGTCAACTGTATTCATAAATACTTATTTAAGAGGCTATGTGTGTGTATGTGAACATGGCAAAGGGGCAAGTGAGGGTTAAATGGGCATACATAGTTTATATATATCAAAGAGTGTCAAAGTGTAAGTGAACAATGTGTCAAGTGTGATAGTGTCAACATAGTGTAAGGGGGTACATGAGGTAATATAGGATTTGTGTTAACATAGAACATTACATCTCATTAACTTGTATATTACATACATTACATCTATTATTACATTACATTCATGCTTTCATTCATTCATCATTCATTTATTCTCTTGTACTACTATATGCACCATACATTACATACTATGGAACCTACATATTCATTACAAGCCATACTTATACATGCTTACATTAGATAGGATACTTACACCTCATACATCATTTATTTAAACATTTACTCATGCTTGCATTCTCTATTTAATTACATAATGTATATACATTAACATGGGTTAAAATCAAATAGAACATTATTTTACACACAAGGGTGCACAAAATGCATATGCCAAATAGTAACTCCTACTAATAATCAATACTGTACCATCTCAGCATGAATTAAAATCTAGGATTAAAGTATGTTATAGATCTATGTGTTAGCTTTCCGAAACTTCAAACGGATCGCGTTTTTATTTTCGGGAACTCCCAGAATCGCGAAAACAACAAGAACGCATTTGTCTTTCGTACAGCTGACACTCAAATAATTCTCCAGAAAGTTACAAAAATAATTAGGCCTATTAATACATTTTTTTGGAAAGCTAACTTCAATACGCTTCTTCTAAAAAAATGGGAGATTAAACCGAGCTTTGAGCTAGAAGTTATGATATTTCTAAGTTAGGGCTGAAATTAAAAACGTGGATAAAAATCATGACGGATTTGGGTAGTTTGAGACAAAAGAACACAAGTATATAACATAATATATCAAGAACTCACTCTCTACACTAATATATATATATATATATATATATATGAGATACTATAGAACACATCTCCAATACAAAAATATGAGATTAAACATGTAATAATTCATTCATACATAACAACAACACATAGTGTGTCCAAATTTGGGATTTTCCCACATGGACACAACCACAACACAAAGGACACTCCTATGACCTCCAAATGGACACGAAATTGACACAAATGAAGATACAACCATGGGGGTCATTCCTATGGGTTCAAAATAGACCTATATGCATAAGGAAATGAAAAGAAGAAGGGATTTATACCTTCCGGTAGATCGAATCGAAGAAAAGCCTTTCTGGAGCGATACCGACACGTAGAGATTCCAAAAGGACACGAACGAGCTCCGAATCCTCCCAAACTTGGGTAGCTTCCTCCTTGGCTAGAATGGAGAAGGAAAGAAGAAGATTTGGTGGCAAAATGGAAGGATTTGGTGGAGAAATTGCTAGGGATTGCTCTCTAGGAATTTGGGGAAGAACAAGAGAGAGAGTGTGGATGAGAATAATGAAATGAACTTGAGCCTATCCTCTCCCAAAGTGGCTGGCCATATGGAGCTATTTGTCCTATTATGGTAAGGTCCAAAATGCCCCCACTAACCTATTCTATGAGTATTAGGAAAGGACTAATTGGTTGAGGCTAAATTAGTCATTCTAAAGTCTCTAA
This sequence comes from Iris pallida, assembly GCA_029216955.1. NCBI lineage: Eukaryota > Viridiplantae > Streptophyta > Magnoliopsida > Asparagales > Iridaceae > Iris > Iris pallida. The sequence goes on along the minus strand of JANAVB010024997.1, from coordinate 7,054,093 downwards.
TCACACTAACGTTATCCATAATAATTAGTCTAACCTCTAACTAAAATATTTCTATCATGTGGACTAAAATTAATATCATATGGACCATGCCTAACTAGTGTGTGGGTCCCACTAGAGTCAAACTACCTTCGGGTCCCCGTTTCAAGTCGTATTGAGTTGAAATTCGAACCCGACTCAAATAACCCCAAAATAATATCATAAATAATAAAATAATATCAAAATAATTCAAAGAGGTCAAATTCAAAAATATTCTTAGGCCAAAAATGACATTAAAATATCATAATCACATGGTTAGGCTCTAGGTCAAACAGTCTCTAGGGTTTCACTAGCAAAACGTCAAAACCACAAGTCATTGATTTAAATAATTTTAAAATAATTTAAAATCACCAAAAATCATATCATGAATTAAATATCATTATTAAAATAATTATAAACACGAAATTTTAAAATTACCCTCATTTGGGAAACTGGGTGCTACAACTCTACCCAACTTAGAAAAATTTCGTCCTCGAAATTTAAGATCGATAGTACTCCTTCTAGATCCTCTAACCTATCCAATATCTAAGGTAACACTTCCTAACACTGAAATAATAAACGGACATCTAAAAAGTGTCAATCTAGGAATACCTCCAATACTGCTCTGCTGTACGGCGGTAATGGAACTTCAATAAAATATGGACTGGAACCTATATCCAAGGGACTGGACCTATTTTAAAGTGGTCTTAACTAAGGATGAAAAGGAACTGATCATAGGCTATAGGTATGCTCAAACAATTATCTTCCTATTAACCATCTATTAATACATTCTATTACCATAGGAACGATGCATTAATAAGACATATAGGCCCCTATCTCTCATAACACATTTATACTCACCAAAAGACTAGTACATCCTATCAAGGCTGATACTATAATCTCTCATAAATCTCATAAGCTACATGTTTAGAGACACACATCCCCACATCAAGGACTAACCTATATATATCTACAACTGATACTAATGGGGTGACGTCCCTATTTCTCAACAATCAAGGTCTAAAAAAATTTATCTAAATCATGCAATTTGAAGGAATAGTATACAAGGTCAGGACATACCGTAGCAGTTGGAAGTCTCACCTAGGTGCACTGGTCATTCTAGGTCAAAACAGTACTATGGTATCAACACACAAACAATCTAGGATGTCCTAATTGGGAAGGTAAGGGAACAACAATCATCAAGGTTGTAGGGCTGTCTACCATCCTATATAAAAATTGGTCATTAACAAGCAACTAAGAAATTATTAAAAGGTTACTATTCCATAAAATGGCAAAAATTAAAAATTTAGGCACAACAAATCACAAATAGATTTTGTCTTGACACGATCTAAGTTGATCAATTTCGGGATAAAACGAGATTTGGGCAAGAAGGGAAATCAATAAAATCAAAGTATGAGCACGAGCATCTAATGATGGAGGTTCAGGTCATGATTAAATTTAATTCGACTGAGTACGAATACGAGGTTCATAGGCGATGAAAAGATTTCAAGGAAAATTGTCAAGGCTGTCGCGAATGAGACTCTAGGGTCAAGTTTAACTATGTCTCCATTCTCGTAGATTGATACATGAAAAAGCGAACCAAAGTGCAATAGGTTGATCAGACCATCATGTACCGGTTTGATTAGACAATATGTTAGTGGGTGGCCACCCAATAAATTATGTCATGACCAAGCTCGAAAATAGATAAGCTTGTAAAACTAAGGCTAATTTAGCAGCACAAGATATAAGGATGGTAATGATGAAAGGAATTACATAGTCCAAGTTTCTTAACCAACGGGTCAAGTAATCAGATAAGGTACAAGGTTAAGCATCTAAGGAAACAAGCAGAACACCATCACATGTCGGATCGAAAGAATTGAGTCAAGGCTGGATTTCTAATTGAAATAAGAAAAAATTTAGTATAATGGTAGAGGTTATAGTTTGGCCAGTTGACCAAAAAATCATATCAAGAAAATAGAGTACAAGAAGACGGGTTTTAGTGGGACATGATATACCTACACGAAGGTGAGCTCGTCTAGGTCTTGCATATAAGATTTGTTGGAGGGTAACAGCTAGTATTACATTCCGAATATCAAAGTCACGATAAGGAACGTCAAGGATCTCAATTAGAAAGTGGGAGTTCAAGAGGTGGTAATTAATGCACAAAAATAATGAAGATCGACTTAGTCATCTGCTTCTGATACTCTTAAGTTCATCTGGTCATAACTTGCCAATCATATTTTTACCTCACCAGTCTCTATATGAAAATTTAACTTTTACTTAAACCCTTACCATGACTACCGTAGGCAATTCCCAATTTCCAAACATCACTCTTGAAGCACAACCCTCACATTTAGGAATCAACATTAACCATTTATTTAAATTTTTAAGTTCTTTCACATTGTCTTAAATTTGACCCAAAACCTCTAAATCCCGTTTACGAATTCCTTGAACTTGTTCAAATTGTTCTCCTCGTATTATTTAATTTAAATCTCTAGGCCTTACAAAACTTATCTTTCATCATAAAATCAACTTCCGTATTTTCTTCGACATACACCCTTGAATATTATTCTCCTAAAAATATTTCACAACAATCTCTAAACTTCCATAACTTTGTGCTCTCTCTATCCCTAGTCATTTTCTCGCAACATCTTGTTTAATATCCTTATTAAACACAATTAACTTCTCTTTTCCATTACTAACCTTCTACATAGCCTCAGAGTAAAAGTTTTCCCCAGAATCAATAACCAAGATTTTCTAAGTTCTCAAAACTAGGTTGACCTCTGATATCCTCATTAGTTTTGAATACACCTATAAACTATCTCATAACCCCAAAATTTCTCTAAATATAATTATTTCCAGATTGGCAGTATACATCTCCTTATTCTATTCGAGACCTTTACCACATATCTATCTCAAGTTTTCATATGGAACACTCCACATTTGATTTCCTTTAGATCATCATAAAATAACCAGTTACGTCTTCTCTAAGCTACATAATTTACGTCACTTCCTTAGCCTTTTCCATGCAAAAGATACAAAGATTCAAGGGTTTCGAAGTACATCTGGTAGGGACGACAAGATATGGGTAATTAATGTAATGAGACAGAGTTTAAGATAAGAGGTAAATAAGAATGCAAGGGAATAATGGCGAGAAAGAATAATGAAGATATGTTACTTCTCATCGGTTCAAACGAGAGGAACCCATCAAGCTTAAATTCAATAGCAAAGAATGAGGATGAATCCAAACAAGAGGAAAAGGAATTCCATTTGAAGTTCAAAATGAGTTTCTCAGGGGTCGTCCCAGAAATCTCTCAAAGAATCCTAAGTGTGATTGAGTACCTTGGATATGAAAATATTAATCTAAATACAAAATTAAATCAATAACTACAAAATTTTATTAAAATCATCAACTAATACCAGGATTCAAAGTTCTACAATGAATCCACAAAATCAAATTCAAATCAAGGAAAAAGGTGAATCAAAACAAGGAAAAGGAGTTTAAATCGGAATTCAAAATGAGATTCTCAAGGGTCATCCCAGGAATCTCTCAAGGAATCCTAACAGTGATTGAGTATCCTCTCATCCTAACACCTTAATTTATATATCCTATAGCAGGCTCGTAGTAGTACAACTAAGTCGTTGTGCTACTATAAAATCGCACTAATGCGAATCTCGACCTGCATGGGCCACCACTAAAAATGTGTCACGACCCGCACCCTAGAGTTAGGGCACGAGAACGTAACAACGCCCAGCCTACGCTGCAGTGTCGGCAGTAGAACGATGTCCTAGGTCTCAATGCATCTAATAGTATAAGACTAAACAGTTTATACTCCCCGAATGGGGGTGACATAGCAGAATGTAAACTCAATCACATCTAAGGTAGAGCATAAAGAAAGATAGATAAAACATGAAATCGAAAAGAGATACAACAGATAGAAGTCTAAGTGTCTAAGATACAAACTCAGAATACATCTCAAAACTCAAATACAGTAATCCATAAATACAACTCAAGATGACTGAAAATAAACTATAAGCAAAAACCCTAGCTATCTATGCAACCTCTACTGTCTCCTCTAGGCTAGCAGGCAACCTCCAGGCTATCTGTAAAATTTATCAACAGGTCCAGTCAGGACTGGAGCGAGCACAGTACATCTCAACAGATCATAGCAGGTTAGAAAATATAATCATGCAGTAAAGTAAGATACATGAACTGAAGAAATACAGTATGTAAACAGAAAGAGAGAGAGAGAGCTGTAATAGAAATATCTACTATAAGTAGAGAGCTAATAGTGACTAGTGAGTCAGAGTAAAATATAAACATGTTAATGGCATAGGAGATTCATGACTACAGCTAAGAGAGTGATTCATGACTACAGCTACTTGGATAATATTCACATGCCTATTTCCACTCCCCCATCCCCAATCAATACACAAGGATCTGTTCAAGTTATGTTAAGATTCGTGGAACTTCACATGGCTCATAAAATGAGTGAACGTGAAGGTGATTCATGATGGCTCTGTGAACATGAGAGTACATGTGTCACAAGCGATTCATGAATCAGAGGAAGCATAGAGATACGTGATGATTCGTGAAATGCATAAAACATGCAGTATCCGATGCTCCCGAGGGGGATAACATCTCATGAAAAGATCCATATAGTACCAATCCGTGTGACCAACGTGACAGTATCAAGTAAAGTAATTTAAAGCAGGAAAATAATTCTAAACAGGATATGAAATAATCAGAGAATGTACTCGCCTGATATCTGAATGTCCAAGGTAAAGATACTATCCGAGGAGAGGTGTCTGGATCCTAATTAGAACAGCACAAGTCACAACATGTCCAGAAGGGTAATATAAAGCACTACAATGCATTCTACATGAATCTAGGTCAAACTAGGCCAAAGTCAACCCTTGGTCAACTCTGGTCAACTGTACTAGTCAAACTAGGTCAAACTAGGTCATGTCCTAACCCAGCAAGTCTTACTAGGCCTAACCAAGACTATCCTAGCAAGCACACATCAATACAAGGCTATACAAGCCAACATGCACCTAACTCTATATAGCATGCAATTATTCAATACTCAAATAGGCAAGAATTCATATTAGATATACACTAGGTAATCTATTACTTTAAGCTATATATGTCTACACATATATACACATGCATATATTGGTATTCAACATTAGGTCTATAATCATGGCATTTCAAATGGTTATATAAACTTATATATTACAACATAATATGCTAACATATATATATTATACATACATAGCTAAGTCAACTGTATTCATAAATACTTATTTAAGAGGCTATGTGTGTGTATGTGAACATGGCAAAGGGGCAAGTGAGGGTTAAATGGGCATACATAGTATATACATATCAAAGAGTGTCAAAGTGTAAGTGAACAATGTGTCAAGTGTGATAGTGTCAACATAGTGTAAGGGGGTACATGAGGTAATATAGGATTTGTGTTAACATAGAACATTACATCTCATTAACTTGTATATTGCATACATTACATCTATTATTACATTACATTCATGCTTGCATTCATTCATCATTTATTTATTCTCTTGCACTACTATATGCACCATACATTACATACTATGGAACCTACATATTCATTACAAGCCATACTTATACATGCTTACATTAGATAGGATACTTACACTCCATACATTATTTATTTAAACATTTACTCATGCTTGTTTTCTCTATTTAATTACATAATGTATATACATTAACATGGGTTAAAATCAAATATAACATTACATTATACACAAGGGTGCACAAAATGCATATGTCGAATAGTAACTCCTATTAATAATCAATACTGTACCATCTCAGTATTAATTAAAATCTAGGATTAAAGTATGTTATAGATCTATGTGTTAGCTTTCCGAAACTTTAAACGGATCACGTTTTCGTTTCCGGGAACTCCCGGAATCGCGAAAACACCGAGAACGCGTTTGTCTTTCGTACAGCTTACACTCAAATAATTCTCTAGAAAGTTACAGAAATAATTAGGCCTATTAATATATGTTTTTGGAAAGCTAACTTCAATACGCTTCTTTTAAAAAAACGGAAGATTAAACCGAGCTTCGAGCTAGAAGTTATGATATTTCTAAGTTAGGCCTGAAATTAAAAACGTGGATAAAAATCATGACGGATTTGGGTAGTTTGAGACAAAAGAACACAAGTATATAACATAATATATCAAGAACTCACTCTCTACACTAATATATATATATATATATATATTAGACACTATAGAACACATCTCTAATACAAAAATATGAGATTAAACATGTAATAATTCATTCATACATAACAACAACACATAGTGTGTCCAAATTTGGGATTTTCCCACATAGACACAACCACAACACAAAGGACACTCCTATGACCTCCAAATGGACACGAAATGGACACAAATGAAGATACAACCATGGGGGTCATTCCTATGGGTTCAAAATGACCTATATGCATGAGGAAATGAAAAGGAGAAGGGATTTATACCTCCCGGTAGATCGAATCGAAGAAAAGTCTTCCCAGAGCGACACCGACACGTAGAGATTCCAAAAGAACACGAACGAGCTCCGAATCCTCCCAAACTTGGGTAGCTTCCCCCTTGGCTAGAATGGAGAAGGAAAGAAGAAGATTTGGTGGCGAAATGGAAGGATTTGGTGGAGAAATTGCTAGGGATTGCTTTCTAGGAATTTGGGGAAGAACAAGAGAGAGAGTGTGGATGAGAATAATGAAATGAACTTGAGCCTATCCTCTCCCAAAGTGGCTGGCCATATGGGGCTATTTGTCCTATTATGGTAAGGTCCAAAATGCCCCCACTAACCTATTCTATGAGTATTAGGAAAGGGTTAATTGGTTGGGGCTAAATTAGTCATTCTAAAGTCTCTAATCACACTAACCTTATCCATAATAATTAGTCTAACATCTAACTAAAATATTTCTATCATGTGGACTAAAATTAATATCATGTGGGCCATGCCTAACTAGTGTGTGGGTCCCACTAGAGTCAAACTACCCCCGGGTCCCCGTTTCAAGTTGGATTGAGTTGAAATTCGAACCCGACTCAAATAACCCCAAAACAATATCATAAATAATAAAATAATATCAAAATAATTCAAAGAGGTCAAATGCAAAAATATTCTTAGGCCAAAAATGACATTAAAATATCATAATCACATGGTTAGGCTCTAGGTCAAACTGTCTCTAGGATTTCACTAGCAAAACGTCAAAACCACAAGTCATTGATTTAAATAATTTTAAAATAATTTAAAATCACCAAAAATTATATCATAAATTAAATATCATTATTAAAATAATTATAAACACGAAATTTCAAAATTACCCTCATTTGGGAAACTGGGTGCTACAAAAACAGTGTATACACATGTGGAATGGATGTGTGTGTATAAAGGATAGTAAAGGAAGGGAAGGGAATTCAGTTAACAACCAAAACATTTCCCTTTTCACAGTTGTAACCCAATGTTAACAAGGGGAAACAAAATCTGGAAACCCAGTTTACACTCTCAGGTTTTTGTAGGAAACCCCATTGCAATAATGAAAAGAATTCAGTTTACAGTTAATATAAAAGAAGGGAAATCAATTCAAGTGAACCATAACAGTCATTAAGAAGAATATTGAAATCAAACATAAGTAAACTCATGAACAGCAGTTCATTTCAGTTCAATTTGAACCCAGGAAAATAGTGCATCCAATATCAGTCCACATCTCAAAATAATCAAGCATGGACAGTTAGCAGTAAACCAAGGATCCCCTCCCCCTTCCAGTTAAGGAAGAAATCTGGGAACAACTTAGTTCTTAAGAAGAACAACATTGCAATTAACAGGAAGAGGAATTCAGTTCAGAATCAAAATAATACCTTCAACTTATAAAGCCCAAGTTATCAAAACTGGAAACACAACCAATCTCAAGTTAATGTTGAACCTCAACACAAAATCAATGAACAAAAGGAAAATTAGTTCAGTCAAAACAGTATAACCCAACATCTAAACTCAGTTTAAAGGAAGGAAACAGTGAACACATTAAATTCTTAAATGTGGAACTTAATCTCAGGTTTGAATTTACAGTCAACAATAGTTCAACAAATTCTAAATTAACCCCCATACTAAACTCCCTTTCCAAACCAAAAGCCTACATGAATTTAACTGTTTCAACAAACATGTAGGAATAATCAATCAATGAAAACAGCAATTTAAACCAGGATCAATTAGTTGGAAAAGGAAACTGGAATGTAAATCAGTTAACAGTTCACTAAACAGGAAACAAATTCAGTTCACATAACACAGGAAAAATCAACTCAACATGACTACCAAAATCCTATTTTACACATTCTAAAACCAAACTCGAATGCCCTACACTTAGTTAACATGATATTTAACATGTAAGGATCAAAATCAATTGAAAACATAACACAATAAGGAATTAAAATGGTTAGGAAGACTGGAATTGACGGTATCAGCACAGTGTATCAGGAATGACAAAGAGCCCATGTTCAATTTCATATTCCTCATCCAAAAACCCTAGTTAATCATGTAGCTATTATAACAGAGGTTAAAACATGATATTTAGGATCTATTTAATCATTAAAACATAATTTAAAATATTTAAAAACGATTAAAACACAAGAATACAAACACAGCACACACACGCACCAGTGGTTTCCCCGTGCACACGGAATAGCGTGTCCGACACGACACGAGGAGTCGTAAAACTTTGCGAGCCTTGTGTCAGACAGTGCCCCAACCACTGTGTCAAAAATTAGGTGTTGAAGTGGCGTGTGCACTGCACAGCAAGCCCCGAGTAGCAGGGCACGCACAGTGCCGCGCGCGCGCACACGCACCCGCGTGTTCCCGTGTCCCCCGTGGCCCGACACGAAACGAAAACCATACTCAGACACTAGAAACTCATAAGCAAGACCAAAACCCTAATTTCTATTCAAACACATTTCTAAAACTCAACCGAAATGTCCTTTGGGGCATTTCGTCGAACACATGTACTATGTCACTGATACGTGTCCAAATAGGATACGAATTGGACACAAAACTTAGGGTTAGCTATTCCTATAGCTAGGTTAGGGCTAGGGCATTCCTAAAATGATTTTTAACAGAATTTAGGAGCAATGGAAGGAATTATACCTATAGGTGAACAATGGGTCAAAATCCCCAAATGGGAAGAGCTCCACAAACCACCAAACTTTCTCAAATTGTGTTCTTCCTGTAAATACTTATTAATAACAGCAAGAAAACTATCATTAGGTCCTAATACAATTTGTTTGAAGGAATTTGGAGAAGAAATGGATTTTCTAAGGATTTACAAAGATGGGGACTCACCTCTTCCAAATGGCAATGTTTCCTAAAGAGACAACCCTAATTTTAGGAGCATATAAATAGGGGGGGCTGACCATAGTGGGCTGGTCAGATTTCCAAGGGTTAGGGCTTGGTTCAATGTGTGTGGGCTATAGGCCATTAAGCCTATTAGTCATAAAATAACTTGTGACTTCACAAGCCATTACTTAATCAAACTAGCTCCTATTTTCACCAAACTAATCCCAATGAGTTAATCCTCATGAACTTAAGTCAACCTAGGTTTTCAAATCCTAATCACAAAGTCAAGACCTAGGTTTTCCACTATGTTAGTCTACAAGGTCAACTTAAGTCAAAGTCTCTAAAACACCAAAAACAATTATTCTAAAAATCACTCAAAATCACATTAATTATAAATAATAATAATAATAATACAAATTAAATTCTAAAATTTTAAAAATGACCAAAATACCCTCATTTGGAAAACTGGGTGTTACACATATATCTCATAACAGATCTCAAGATAGAATAAAAGCCATAAGACTGTAAATAGAGCATATACAATAAAATCATGGAGTGTACATATATGTATCATGGCATGGTAAGCTGTAGATCTAGAGCTATAACAGAAAAGTAGAACTGATCCTGGTATGTACACAAATCAGGGTAAGCCATCTATCCAATGTGTGTGAGTAGTAGTTTCAACTTGTGATCGGCTTGGGCACCTGTAGAGAACTGGCCTGGCTAGTCATAAGTGCGGTATATGACTAACACTGTTCGGGAATGCGGGATGGATTTGATCATAGGCATACGCTACTACTCTCCCACCCCCAACTGGTAGAATGGATCCAAATAGGACACGTCACTGCACGGGATTCTATGAGAAGGGAGCAAGTCTTCTCTAGAATCAGTGACCATATATTGCACAAGAGCTACAAGGAAGCTTGCACAATACATCCCAAGCTAACAAGGAGCAACATCTCTCGTCGAGATCCAGGAATACCAATCCGTGAGAACCATGTGTCAGGAATGAGTATATCTACACTAAGTATATGAATCATAACAGTTATCATAAATTGGAAAACAGTTATCTGAGATTGTACTCGCCTGTGATATGATATAATATGTTAACTGGATCCAATACAGTGCCTCGAGGACCTATAGATAACAAGACGTATCAATACTAAGTTTAGGAAGTAAAGTCAAATCAAATTAAATCCTATTCTGTCATTCTAGGTCAAGACAAGTCTAGTTAGGTCAACCTTGGTCATAGAAGAATATTGGAAGTCAACCCATATTCGAGTCCATCTTGAACTCCGAAACCCATATCTTGGTCGTAGGCCAATATCTTAATTTATCCTTTCCCTAAATTTGACTCACTCACAAACCCTCTCTAATTTGATTTCCTACATTCCCTTCTCCTTCTCCTTCTCCTTCTCCTTCTCCTTCTCCTTCTCCTTCTCTTATTTTCTTCCCTTCTCCTTATTCTTATTCTCCGTATTATTCTTCTTCTTATTCTCCTTCTCCTTATTCTCCGTCTCCTTCTCCTTATTCTCCGTCTTATTCTTCTTATTTTTCGTCTTATTCTTCTTCTCCTTATTCTCCTTCTCCTTCTCCTTATTCTCCGTCTTATTCTCCTTATTCTCCGTCTCCTTCTCCTTATTCTCCGTCTTATTCTCCGTCTCCTTCTCCTTATTCTCTGTCTTATTCTTCTTCTTATTCTTCTTCTCCTTATTCTCCTTCTCCTTATCCTTATTCTCCGTCTTATGCTGCCCCTACTGCTATTCCTGCTAACTGCTACTGCTGCCAGTGCTATGGCTAATGTTGCTGCTGCTATGGCTAATGCTGCTGCTGCTGCTCCTACTTCCTACTGCTATTGCTGCTACTTGTTATTCTCTTCATTCCCTCCCTCTATATATATATATATATATATATATATATATATATATATATATATATATATATATATATATATATTTATCTAAACATCAAGCTATCTATCTATATATATATATATATATATATATATATATATATATATATATATATATATATATATATATATATATATATAGACTCTCAAACACACAACACATCTATATATATATATATAAAAATATATATATATATATATATATATATATATATATATATATATATATATATATATTTATATATATATATATATATATATATACACTCACACACGCACTCCTACCTATATATGTAAATACATACACACACACACACACACACACACACACACACACACACACACACATTTATATATATATATATATATATATATATATATATATATATATAGGTAGGAGTGCGTGTGTGAGTGTCTATATATATATATATATATATATATATATATATATATATATATATATATATATATATATATATATATATATATATATATATATATACATACACACACACATGTAAATATATATAGACACACACACACTAAAACACACACTCTCTCCTGACACCACCACCACCACTCTCCTCTACACACACACACACAATACATATATATATATATATATATATATATATATATATATATATATATATATATATATATATATATATTCCTCTCTAAAAAGGAAAACCCCAAATAAATCCTTAAACTAGGTCTTTAGGAAAACCTATAAAAGCTATGGTCATAATGTAGAGAATGGTCTCCTCTAAATTTATTGTGAAGGATTAAATGCAAGAGAGAAAATTAATGGGGGTTAATGAGCATACCTAGAATTGGTTTCCTTGAGGAAGAAGAAGCTTCAAAAGAAAAGAGTGAAATGAAGAGAGAGAGATTACTTAAAGATGAAGCAAAGAGAGGGAGAGATGGCCTATACATGGTCGGCCATGGGGGGGTTTAATGGGTTTAGGTGGAGACCCATTAGGCCTCCACACCCAATAGACTTAGTTTGGTTCGGTTTGAATTTGGTTTAACTCCAAATTGACTAATTAAGCCTCTTAATGACTAGTTAAGCCATGGGAGTGTGGTTTATGGTTTCTAGCCTAGTTAGGATGGCATGTGGGCCAAGCCCAGCTAGTATGTAGGTCCCACTAGTGTCTAGACTACCCGGGTCTCCAACTTAAGTCCAAATTAGATAAAATTCAAACCAAATCAAACAAATCCCTAAAAATCCTATAAAATCAAATAAATTTTCCAAAAATTATAAAACTTGAAAAATAACGAAAATATCCCTAATTCGAAAACTGGGGGTGACACGCGGGTAGCTAGCCCATGGAAGCCCTGAATCTCCTATGTGGTACGCTAGGATAGACGACGATCATCCAGGATAATTAGCCCATAGAAGTCCTGAATCTCTTATACGATATATCCAGCATCCTTCTTGGCCAACTTGCTTCCTCCTCGACCGATATGATCCCGATGCCCCGACGATTCATTCGAGGAAGACTACGCCTTGTGCACAAGTTGTCCATGACCATGCAATGGTGCCTACCTAACACACCATATGACTCAAACCATGTTCTTCTTTATTCATAACTATGCCTTCCATACTTCATTGGAGACTCCCAAACGAGGGACCGTCTCAGCGACAAACGGTCGTATAAACTTTTCCATTCCTTGAAACCCAGAGAACGGCTACTCATAGCCTTCTTACTTGACTTGAACAAGACGTGTTCCTTTGTGCCATTGATCGTGGCATAATCTATATGACAAACTATGGAATCATGGGACATATCACTTGAATCAGTCGTGTATCGTGCCTTAACCCAACTATATTTTGTGCAACACTGATGTCCAAGTCATATTTTATATGATGAGCCTTAAGACCGTAGGATCGTGCACGTGTTCAACTTGAACAACCAAGTTCTTTGGGTGCCTTGACTTAAGCCATCAACCGTGCAATACAACTTAAACCGTGAGACGAGCAAAGGCTATGCCAAGCCTTGTACCATGAAAACGTACATTGAGACTTGTGGGACAATTATGTAATGCCAAGCATTAGACGATGGGACAGTGCATGCTTTATCAAGCATTATATCGTGTGACGCCTATAACTATGCTAAGTTCAGTCTTGTGGTAACATATACTTTTTCTTCTCCCAAGTCACGGGACGAAGGACTGAGTGTCAATTTTGAAAGCACGTCGTGCACATTTCTAAGCCAACCATAGGACCTTTCCATGTTCTAACTCAATTTGACTTAGACTAGGATTATTCCCTTAGCTATGTAGGTTCGTCTCTTTTATTATCAATATCCAGTGCAATGAAAACTTTCGTTTTATTAGTGTGAATGTCAAGCTGAGGCAAGTTCACCGAAGCCACCCACCTGAGCGAGGAGTTGCCTAGGCCAAGCGGGACTTCGAGCAAGTCGTTGCATGGCTAAGTCCAAACGTCATTGCGTTTTGATTCCTCCGCTTGAACTGAGCGGGATGGGGCATTACACAATCGATTCAGTCGATCCCGATCAAACGGTTCTGACTAAATCGATTGCAACAGTGTTCCTTTATCGTGCACCCTGTGGACAAAAAATGGGGCACGATGTAGGGACGAGGCACTATAGTCAAGTTGATTGGTAATGACGATAACTGGACCACCGATGCTTGGTGAGAGCGAATTGGTGTCGCAAAAACTTTGACGAATGGCCTTGTAAGGGGTCCGCACGAAGGTTGCTTGAAAACCTCAAGCGAGGGGCTTCCGAATCCACGGAAGAGTCGAGTCCACGACCAAAAAAAGCATAAAACAAATTTCAGAACTTAAAAGAAGAATTTTGTTGATTAAAAGTTGTTCCTCAATTGCATATAGAAGGTGTCTATTTATAGGACTTTTATCACAACATAATTCTAATCAAATAATGTCACGACCCACACCCGCTGTAAGGGCACGTGTACGTAACAACGCCCAGTCCTCACCGTAAAAATGGCGTGGAACGCTGTAGGTTTACTACTCTAACAACAGTTTATATAATATCAAAATCTGTCGAGAATATGGTCAACTCCGAACGGAGGACAAACAATGATAATATATGAGTGCTCAATCACAACTCTAAGATAATAAAGTAAATGCTGAAAGATAAAGACAACACGATAATAAAATATAACCTGTCAAGTCCAAACACAAAGAATATACAAGTCTAAGTCCAAAGTCTCTAATACAAGCCAAAAATAATAACAGTCCCAATAGTGACTGGAGACAAGGTCCAGTACAAAAACCTACTCTATCTACAGGGTAGGCGGTATCTCGCCCTGCGGTACTGCACCCTGATGATCTAGGATATTTGTCTCTAAACCTACTACATCCGGTGGGCCGTAGTAAGTGCAATAATAGTCCTCCTCTGCATCTGTAAATATTGTCAACATATCTGATCAGGATGGAACGAGTACATATATCTCATAACAGATCTCAAGATAGAATAAAAGCCATAAGACTGTAAATAGAGCATATACAATAAAATCATGGAGTGTACATATATATATCATGACATGGTAAGCTGTAGAGCTAGAGCTAGAACAGAAAAGTAGAACTGATCCTGGTATGTATACAAATCAGGGTAAGCCATCTATCCAATGTGTGTGAGTAGTAGTTTCAACTTGTGATTGGCTTGGACACCTGTAGAGAACTGGCCTAGCTAGTCATAAGTGTGGTATATGACTAACACTGTTCGAAAATACGGGATGGATTTGATCATAGGCATACGCTACTACTCCCCCACCCCCAACTGGTAGAATGGATCCAAACAGGACACGTCACTGCACGGGATTCTATGAGAAGGGAGCAAGTCTTCTCTAGAATCAGTGACCACATATTGTGCAAGAGCTACAAGGGAGCTTGCATAATACATTCCAAGCTAACAAGGAGCAACATCTCTCGTCGAGATCCAGGAATACCAATCCGTGAGAACCATGTGTCAGGAATGAGTATATCTACACTAAGTATATGAATCATAACAGTTATCATAAATTGAAAAACAGTTATCAGAGAATGTACTCGCCTGTGATATGATATAATATGTCAACTTGATCCAATGCAGTGCCTCGAGGACCTATAGATAACAAGACATATCAATACTATGTTTAGAAAGTAAAGTCAAATCAAATTAAATCCTATTCTGTCATTCTAGGTCAAGACAAGTCTAGTTAGGTCAACCTTGGTCATAGGAGAACATTGGAAGTCAACCCATATCTTGGCCGTAGGCCAATATCTTAATTTACCCTTTCCCTAAATTCGACTCACTCATAAACCCTCTCTAATTTGATTTCCTCCTTCTCCTTCTCTTTCTCCTTCTCCTTCTCCTTCTCCTTCTCCTTCTCTTATTTTCTTCCCTTCTCCTTATTCTTATTCTCCGTCTTATTCTTCTTCTCCTTCTCCTTCTCCTTCTCTTTATTCTCCGTCTCCTTCTCCTTATTCTCCGTCTTATTCTTTTTATTCTTCGTCTAATTCTTTTTCTCCTTATTCTCCTTCTCCTTCTCCTTATTCTTCGTCTTATTCTCCTTATTCTCCATCTCCTTCTCCTTATTCTCCGTCTTATTCTCCGTCTCCTTCTCCTTATTCTCCGTCTTATTCTTCTTATTATTCTTCTTCTTCTTATTCTCCTTCTCCTTCTTCTTATTCTTCGCCTCCTTCTCCTTATTCTCCATCTTATTCTCCGTCTCCTTCTCCTTATTCTTCGTCTTATTCTCCGTCTCCTTCTCCTTATTCTTCATCTCCTTCTCCTTATTCTCCGTCTTATTCTTTTTCTTATTCTTCTTCTTATTCTCCGTCTCCTTCTCCTTATTCTCCGTCTTATTTTCCGTCTCCTTCTCTTTATTATCCGTCTCCTTCTCCTTATTCTCCGTCTTATTCTCCGTCTCCTTCTCCTTATTCTCTGTCTCCTTCTCCTTATTCTCCGTCTCCTTCTCCTTATTCTCCATCTTATGCTGCTCCTACTGCTATTCCTGCTAACTGCTGTTGCTGCCAGTGCTATGGCTAATGCTGCTGCTGCTGCTGCTGCTATGGCTAATGTTGCTGTTGCTGCTGTTGCTGCTACTGCAATAGCTGCTGCTGCTGCTCCTGCTTCCTACTGCTATTGCTGCTACTTCTTATTCTCTTCATTCCCTCCCTCTATATATATATATATATCTATTTATATATTTATCTAAACATCTAGCTATCTATCTATATATATATATATATAGACTCTCAAACACACAACACATCTACATACATATATATATATATATAGACACTCACACACACACTCCTACCTATATATATAAATACATACACACACACATATCTATATATATATAAATACATACACACACACATGTAAATATATATAGACACACACACACTAAAACACACACTCTCTCCTGACACCACCACCACCACTCTCCTCTACACACACACATAATACATATATATATATATATATATATATTCCTCTCTAAAAAGGAAAACCCCAAATAAATCCTTAAACTAGGTCTTTAGGAAAACCTATAAAAGCTATGGTCATAATGTAGAGAATGGTCTCCTCTACATTTATTATGAAGGAATAAATGTAAGAGAGAAAATTAATGGGGGTTAATGAGCATACCTAGAATTGGTTTCCTTGAGGAAGAAGAAGCTTCAAAAGAAAAGAGTGAAATGAAGAGAGAGATTATTTAGAGATGAAGCAAAGAGAGGGGGAGATGGCCTATACATGGCCGACCATGGGGGGTTTAATGGGTTTGGGTGGAGACCCATTAGGCCTCCACACCCAATAGACTTAGTTTGGTTCGATTTGAATTTGGTTTAACTCCAAATTGACTAATTAAGCCTCTTAATGACTAGTTAAGCCATGGGAGTATGGTTTATGATTTCTAGCCTAGTTAGGATGGCATGTGGGCCAAGTCTAGCTAGTATGTGGGTCCCACTAGTGTCCAGACTACCCGGGTCTCCAACTTAAGTCCAAATTAGATAAAATTCAAACCAAATCAAACAAATCCCTAAAAATCCTATAAAATTAAATAAAATTCCCAAAAATTATAAAACTTGGAAAATGACAAAAATATCCCTAATTCGAAAATTGGGGGTGATAAATCTACCCTCCTTAAAAGAATTTCGTCCTCGAAATTGAATGAGAACTAACACAGCAACATGAATTGAACAAAGAAGGAAAAGAAAGAATTTTACCTCAAGGCTCGAAAAGATATAGGAATCGCTCCCGCATGTCGTCCTCTCTCTCCCAGGTAGACTCACCTGGAGAGTGGTGCCTCCATGCAACGCGAACCAAGGGAATGACCTGGTTCCGGAGTACCTTCTCTCTTCGGTCCAAGATCTCAACCGGCTTCTCTGGATAGCTGAGTATCAGTCCCACTTCGATCTCGGAGTTGTCCAAGACGTGACTAGAATCTGCCATATACCGTCTCAGCTGTGACATATGGAACACGTTGTGCACTCTCTCTAGCACGGGCGGTAACTCCAACCGGTAAGCCACTGCACCGACCCTACCCAAGATATGGAAAGGTCCGATGTATCGTGGACTAAGCTTCCCGTCGCCACCAAAACGAATCGTGCCACGCATCGAAGAAATCTGCAGGAACACAAGATCATCAACCTAGAACAAAACACAAGGCTTAAAGCTTGATCTAAAACAATCACAATCAGACTCAAATACTAGAAAAATCTAAACTATACCTCAAACTCCAACGGCCTCCGGTGGCTATCGACCGAATGCCGCTGCCTATCCTGCGCCACCCGAAGTCTATCTCTGATAACCCTGACCTTCTCTGCAGCATCCACTACCATCTCAGGGCCAAGCAAAACCCTCTCGCCGACATCATCCCAAGACAAGGGAGTACGACACCTCCGTCCGTATAGAGCCTCCAAAGGTGACATCTCTATACTGGCTTGGTAGCTGTTGTTGTAAGCAAACTCTACCAAGTGAAGGTGGTCCTCCTAAGATCCCCCGAAGTCCAAGACACAGGTACGAAGCATATCCTCGAGGGTCTGAATCGTCCTCTCCGACTGCCCGTCTGTCTGGGGTGGTATGCGGTACTGAACTTGAGCGATGTGTCCAAGCTAAGCTGCAAACTCCTCCAGAAGTGGAAAGTGAATCGGCTATCCCGATCCGAGACTATACTCACTGGAACCCCGTGCAATCGTACTATCTGTCGCACGTACATCTCGGCCAGTCTCTCCGTAGACAAACCTACCTTGAAAGGCAAAAAGTGGGCCAATTTGGTCAATCGATCAACAATGACCCAAATTACATCCTTCCTTCCTAGAGAGCACGGAAGCCCAGATACAAAGTCTATAGTGATATGCTCCCACTTCCACTCAGGAATGGGTAGTGGCTGGAGCAATCCACCGGGTCTCTGCCTCCCGGCTTTCACCTGCTGGCATACCAAGCATCTAGAAACGAACTGAGCCACCTCGCATTTCATGCCATACCACCAAACATGCTGTCTCAAGTCCCTATACATCTTGTTGGCTCCAGGATGCATAGAGTACTGAGAACGATGCACCTCCTGAAGAACCTCCTACCGAAGTCCTCCACTCAGTACGCACAATCTGGTACCATGCCTCAACGACCCATCTCCCGCTATAGAGAACTCATCCAACAGTCCTGCCCGGACCTGCTCCCTGATGACCCTCAGAGCCTCATCCTCAAACTAAGCTGCCCTGACTCTGTCCATCAGCTCTGACTGCACCTGGAAACCCAGAAACTGTCACCTCTATACCCAAGCTCTCTAGATCTGCCAGAAGGTGACGATCCATCGTCAAACACATGGCCACGGGATACCTGCTCAAAGCATCTGCGACCATGTTGGCCTTCCCCGGATGATACTGTAAGGATATATCAAAATCCTTCATCAGCTCTAACCATCACCTCTGCCTCATATTCAGCTCCTTCTGGGTAAACACGTACTTCAAGCTCTTGTGATCTGTATAGATCTCAACTTGCTCTCCGTACAGATAGTGTTTCCACAGCTTCAAAGCAAAGATGACCGCTGCCAGCTCCAGATTGTAGGTAGGGTAGTTCCTCTCATGAGGACGTAACTGCCTAGATGCATAGGAAATCACCTTTCTGTGCTGCTGAAGTACACAACCCAAACCCCGTCCTGAAGCGTCACGGTAGATCTTATAACCACCAGATCCAGATGGCAGCGTCAAGATAGGAGCTGTAGTCAACCTCGCCTTCAGCTCCTCAAAGGCAGCCTGGTACTCCTCGGACCAAACAAACTCCTCGTCCTTCCTAGTAAGTCGGGTCATCGGTTGGGCAATCCTGGAAAAGTCCTGCACGAACCTCCGGTAATAACCTGCCAGACCCAGAAAACTCCGAGCTTCTGCTACTGAGCTCGGCGTAGACCAGGACTCTACTGCAGAAATCTTCTTCGAATCCACTGAAATCCCCTCGCCAGAGACAACATGGCCTAGGAACTCCACGCGATCCAAGAAGAACTCGCACTTCGACAGCTTCCCATACAGCTGCTCCCTTCTGAGAGTGTCCAACACAATCCTCAGGTGCTCCTCGTGCTCCTCTGGCGTCTTCGAATAGATGAGAATGTCATCAATGAAGACCACCACGAACTTGTCAAGGTACTGATGAAATACCTTGTTCATCAAGTTCATGAATACCGTCGGGGCGTTGGTCAACCCAAACGACATGACGGTATACTCATACTGGCCATAACGGGTCCGAAATGCAGTCTTTGGAATGTCATCCCGCTTCACCTTCAGCTGATGGTACCCGATATGCAAGTCGATCTTCGAGAACACCCTTGCCCCGCTCAACTGGTCGAACAAGTGATCAATCCTTGGCAAAGGATACTTGTTCTTGATGGTAAGGTTGTTGAGTGCCCTGTAATCAATGCACATACGTACCGTACCATCCTTCTTCGGGATGAAAATAACTGGCACGTCCCAAGGTAAAGAACTAGATCGAATAAAGCCCTTGTCCTCCAGCTCGTCGACCTGTTTCTTCAGCTCCGCTAACTCACTGTTGTGGATTCTATAGACGTGCTGTGAGATAGGCTCAGCGCCCAGCACTAGGTCTATAGAAAACTCAACATCACGATCTGGCGGCATCCCGGGCAACTCCTCGGGAAAGACATCCAAGAACTCAGCAATAAGTGGATGTGGCAACACTGGCCCCGCCAACAACGTTCCATAGAATCCATCTCCTGGCTCCGCTGCACCCCTGGTGAACACAAACTCCGGCTCTTCCGGCGGCCTGAACAGAATCCTGCCTCTCCTACAATCTATGCTAGCATGGTGCATGCTCAACCAGTCCATACCGAGTACCACATCATAACTCGGAAGTGGCATTACGAGCAGACACGTACTCAGCTCCCGGCCTCTCAAAGAAACTTTTTGCCCCTTAAAAACATTATTAACCAGGATGATGCCATTCCCAGTCATAATCTTGCAAGTCCTACCAAGATACTCAGCAATGATATTGTGCCTAAGAGCAAAAAAAATAGACACAAAACTGTGCGTATCACCAGAATCAAACAAGACTAAAGCTGGAAAAGAATCGAGCAGAACAGAACCTGCGACAACATCTGCAATAGGCTCCATCTCCTCTGCTGCAAGGGCAAAAGCTCTACCCTGAACACCCTTTTGCTGGCGGTGCTGGACAAACTACTGCTGCTGGGTCGGAAGTGGATCCCGCTGCTGAACTACAGGCACACTAGCTGGTGCCCTCGGAATAGGTGCCCTCTGAGCTGCTCCAACGACACGGGGGTTCTTGGGACACTCCCGCATCTGATGCCCAGTGGCACCGCAAAAAAGGCACAACCCCAGCCTCCTTCTGCAGAACTCAAAGAGGTGACCGGGCTTCTTGCAGTAGTGGCACGGAGGATCATCCTGCCCCTGACGCTGCTGAACCCTCTGGACAGGTGCCCTGGCCTGCACCTGCTGCTGATGATGCTGGAACGGATGATGCTGAAGCTGAGGGCGCTTAGCAGCCCCCGCGCTGCTACTGGCCCCCGAAAACAACTCACGATCCCTCTTCGGCTTCAAGCCCCACTCTCTCTCCACCTTCCGAGCCTCCGCATAGACCTCTGCATATGTCGCATAGAAGGAAGGGATCAGGATCTTGATATCCCATGCCAATCCCTCCCGGAAGCGCTCTGCTCGGATCACTGGGTCGCTCACCATGTACTCGGCGTATTGGCTCAGCCGGCCGAACTCTGCCGCATACTCCTCCACAGTCATACTGCCCTGCTGCAGGTTCTGAAACTGTCGTACTAGGCCGATCTTATCTGTGGAGGAAAAGAACTTCTCTATGAACAGGGCCCGAAACTCAGCAGAAGTGTGGCCCTCTCCTACAAGAGCCGGCTTATTCCGGAACCATGTCCGAGCAACATCTAATAACTGCAAGCCAACCGCCTCGACCTTCAGGTCGTCTGCCAGGCGGGAGGCCCTCATCTGATGCTCGATATCTTCGAGCCAGTCATCAGCATATACAATGCCCTCGGTCCCTCTGAAATCCCTCGGACCCATCTTCTTGAAAGTCTGGATGTCTTCGGGCTTCTGCTGCTGCGCCTCCCGCTGTGGAGCCCCACGCTCCATCGTAGCCAGGGCCAACCTATGGACATCCTCCATGCCCTGGCGCATGGCCTCAGTCTGTCTCATCTGTGCCTCGTGCTGGGCCCGCTGGGAATCCAGCACCTGCTGAAAGAATACGAGCATCTGCACCATGTCTGTGGGCAGAGGAGGCAACGGAAGAACAACTCCCACCACCATCGGAGGAGTCCCCTGCTGAGGAGGAGGAGGAGGAGGAACGCCCCCGACAGCTCCCGTCGTAGCCCCCGGCACTGCAGGAAGAGTACCCGCAGTGACCCCAGGGACAGTCATCGAGAGCGCTGGAGGAGTACCCCCGAGAGCCCCTACTGAAGTCCCAACTGCAGGGGAAGTGACTGGAGCCTGTCCGCCAGAGGTAGCAGACCTCTCCGTCTCCCCGTGCTCCTCACCGGGAGAATGAGTCATAACCATCATGGGGACAGATTGAAAATAGGATATCAATATGGCAGAAGAAGGATTATATCAAGGAAGGACAGCTAGAATACATTAAATCAATATCAAAGACGGTAAGCAAGATAAGCAAGGAAAGACACTACTGTGATTGAGTACTCTTAGCCTACCACCTCCTATATGTAACACAGGCTCGTAGTCAAAAATCTAAGACAAGTGCTGCTACGACATCACACTAATTGCGACTTCAGGACCTGCATGGGCCACCACTAAAAACGTGTCACGACCCGCACCCGCTGTAAGGGCACGTGTGCGTAACAACGCCCAGCCCTCACCGTAAAAACCGCGTAGAACGCTGTAGGTTTACTACTCTAACAACAGTTTATATAATATCAAAACCTGTCGAAAATATAGTCAACTCCGAACGGAGGACAAGTAATGATAATATATGAGTGCTCAATCACAACTCTAAGATGATAAAGTAAATACTGAAAGATAAAGACAACACGACAATAAAATATAACCTGTCAAGTCCAAACACAAAGAACATACAAGTCTAAGTCCAAAGTCTCTAATACAAGCCAAAAATAATAACAGTCCCAAGAGTCACTGGAGACAAGGTCCAGTACAAAAACCTAATCTATCTACAGGGTAGGCGGTATCTCGCCCTGTGGTACTGCACCCTGCTGATCTAGGGTATCTGTCTCTAAACCTACTACGTCCGGTAGGCCGTAGTAAGTGCAATAATAGTCCTCCTCTGCATCTGTAAACATTGTCAACATATCCGGTCAGGATAGAACGAGTACATATATCTCATAACAGATCTCAAGATAGAATAAAAGCCATAAGACTGTAAATAGAGCATATACAATAAAATCATAGAGTGTACATATATGTATCATGGCCTGGTAAGCTGTAGAGCTAGAGCTAGAACAGAAAAGTAGAACTGATCCTGGTATGTACACAAATCAGGGTAAGCCATCTATCCAATGTGTGTGAGTAGTAGTTTCAACTTGTGATCGGCTTGGCCACCTATAAAGAACTGGCCTGGCTAGT
Organism: Iris pallida; assembly: GCA_029216955.1. Lineage (NCBI taxonomy): Eukaryota > Viridiplantae > Streptophyta > Magnoliopsida > Asparagales > Iridaceae > Iris > Iris pallida. Next base: position 7,030,742 of record JANAVB010024997.1, on the reverse strand, counting down.
CATAAGTGCGGTATATGACTAACACTGTTCGGGAATGCGGGATGGATTTGATCACAGGCATACGCTACTACTCTCTCACCCCCAACTGGTAGAATGGATCCAAACAGGATACGTCACTGCACAGGATTCTATGAGAAGGGAGCAAGTCTTCTCTAGAATCAGTGACCACATATTGCGCAAGAGCTACAATGGAGCTTGCATAATACATCCCAAGCTAACAAGGAGCAACATCTCTCGTCGAGATCCAGGAATACCAATCCATGAGAACCATATGTCAGGAATGAGTATATCTACACTAAGTACATGAATCATAACAGTTATCATAAATTGGAAAATAGTTATCTGAGAATGTACTCGCCTGTGATATGATATAATATGTCAACTGGATCCAATGCAGCGCCTCGAGGACCTATAGATAACAAGACGTATCAATACTATGTTTAGGAAGTAAAGTCAAATCAAATTAAATCATATTCTGTCATTCTAGGTCAAGACAAGTCTAGTTAGGTCAACCTTGGTCATAGGAGAACATTGGAAGTCAACCCATATCCGAGTCCATCTTGAACTCCGAAATCCATATCTTGGCCGTAGGCCAATATCTTAATTTATCCTTTCCCTATATTCGACTCACTCACAAACCCTCTCTAATTTGATTTCCTATATTCCCTTCTCCTTCTCCTTCTCCTTCTCCTTCTCCTTCTCCTTCTCCTTCTCTTATTTTCTTCCCTTCTCCTTATTCTTATTCTCTGTCTTATTCTTCTTCTTATTCTCCTTCTCCTTCTCCTTATTCTCCGTCTCCTTCTTCTTATTCTCCGTCTTATTCTTTTTATTCTTCGTCTTATTCTTCTTCTCCTTATTCTCCTTCTCCTTCTCCTTACTCTCCGTCTTATTCTCCTTATTCTCCGTCTCCTTTTCCTTATTCTCCGTCTTATTCTTATTCTCCTTCTCCTTCTTCTTCTCCTTATTCTCCGTCTCCTTCTCCTTATTCTCCGTCTTATTCTCCGTCTCCTTCTCCTTATTCTCTGTCTTATTCTCTGTCTCTTTCTCCTTATTCTCCGTCTCCTTCTCCTTATTCTCCGTCTCCTTCTCCTTATTCTCCGTCTTATTCTTCTTCTTATTCTTCTTCTTATTCTCCGTCTCCTTCTCCTTATTCTTTGTCTTATTCTCCGTCTCCTTCTCCTTATTCTCCGTCTCCTTCTCCTTATTCTCCGTCTCCTTCTCCTTATTCTTCGTCTTATGCTTCTCCTACTGCTATTCCTGCTAACTGCTGCTGCTGCCAGTGCTATGGCTAATGCTGCTGCTGCTGCTATGGCTAATGCTGCTGCTGCTGCTGCTGCTGCTACTGCAGTAGCTGCTGCTGCTCCTGCTTCCTACTGCTATTGCTGCTACTTCTTATTCTCTTTATATATATATATATATATATATATATATATATATATATATATATATATATATATATATATATATATATATATATATATATTTATCTAAAATATATATATATATATATATATATATATATATATATATATATATATATATAGACTCTCAAACACACAACACATCTATATATATATATATATATATATATATATATATATATATATATATATATATATATATATATATATATATATATATATATATATAGACTCTCACACACACACTCCTACCTATATATATAAATACATACACACACACATATCTATATATATATAAATACATACACACACATGTAAATATATATAGACACACACACTAAAACACACACTCTCTCCTGACACCCCCAACACCACTCTCCTATATATATATATATATATATATATATATATATATATATATATATATATATATATATATATATATATATATATATATATATATTCCTCTCTAAAAAGGAAAACCCCAAATAAATCCTTAAACTAGGTCTTTAGGAAAACCTATAAAAGCTATGGTCATAATGTAGAGAATGGTCTCCTCTACATTTATTGTGAAGGAATAAATACAAGAGAGGAAATTAATGGGGGTTAATGAGCATACCTAGAATTGGTTTCCTTGAGGAAGAAGAAGCTTCAAAAGAAAAGAGTGAAATAAAGAGAGAGAGAGAGATTACTTAGAGATAAAGCAAAGAGAGGGGGAGGTGGCCTATACATAGCCGGCCATGGGGGGTTTAATGGGTTTGGGTGGAGACCCTCCACACCCAATAGACTTAGTTTGGTTCGGTTTGAATTTGGTTTAACTCCAAATTGACTAATTAAGCCTCTTAATGACTAGTTAAGTCATGGAAGTGTGTTTATGGTTTCTAGCCTAGTTAGAATGGCATGTGGGCCAAGCCCAGCTAGTATGTGGGTCCTACTAGTGTCCAGACTATCCGGATCTCCAACTTAAGTCCAAATTAGATAAAATTCAAACCAAATCAAACAAATCCCTAAAAATCCTATAAAATCAAACAAAATTTCCAAAAATTATAAAACTTGGAAAATGACGAAAATACCCCTAATTCGAAAAGTGGGGGTGACAAATAAAGATAAAATATTTCCTAATGCAAGATAGAGTAAAAATAAGTGTCATAAAAGAAATATGATTTTAATCAACTTTATAAAAAAAGATAAAACAAAAGAAAGAAGATCCTAAAAAGATTCGGAGTTGGAATCCACGCTACACTAGGTCGTGTGACATTAAGGGTTGGGACATCTCATATTTTCAAAACAAACAGGATCCCGACCCGACTTGTTTCTAGGGGTTTATATATACTTTTTAATCATTTTTTGATTTTCTTTGTTATAGTCTATAGATAATAGAATATGGTATTGTTTAGTAAACAAATTCTAAAAATTTGGGAAGACATTAGACATGTTTTGTTACTATAGAAAATAGAATATATCTAACTATTTAATGTTATAGGTTTTGATTTTTTTTTATACTTTTGTTGGGACCCACGGGTCGGCCCGTTTCGGACGAGTCGAGTCATGTCCGGTTCCAATATTTTTGGCTCCACCCCACCCAATCCTGCCCTGTATTGTCCCGCTCCGCGAAGGCACTAGATAAACAGAAAGATCGGATTGCTGGCTCTGCAACAGAAGACGATTGATTTGGGTGAGTGAACAAAGTCTCATTTGCTGATTCTCTTACGCCTAATAAGAATCTGAGTTTTTGATTGAATGCTATTGTTAATAACAAAAGATAGTAAACCATTGAGTATGCTTTAAGAGAATCCACATGTTGCTATGCTATACGAGAAAAGAGATAATCTGCATGCTAAGAAGTAGAACTATTGATTGCTCATAAGAAATGAACTGATGCATGTATGCTAAAGTATAGATGTTGCCTTTAATTAAAGAACTGTTGCCATACTTAATAAGAAGAGAAAAAAGAATGATCAAATGTCCATAAACAGTAAGCTATCAAGAGTAGAGTTTATGCTTGTTGTTATTGTTGCTTGCTTAAACAAAGATTGTTTATTGTCCCTCAATTGTTGCTATAAAAGAAAGAGATGTACAGAGAAGGCACTTTGTGCTGTTAAAAGAAGAAGATACGGCTTATCCGTATAGAGAAAAGAGTAGAGCTACTGGCTCGATTACATGAAAAAAAAGAGATAAATATGTTTACAAGTTGTTTGATTGGTGCATGATAGTTTTATATGATATCTGCATTTGCATTGGTCTAGACGGCTTGTGCACAAGTGGTAATCTCTCGATCGATTCTGGGGACACCCGGAGTCGATCGACCTAGGAGAGAACAGGACACCTGGGGCTAGAAGTCCCCACAGTAAGAGGGGGTGTCAGTCTATTAGTGAGATGGGCTAGAACGTTCCAACTGCTAATATGGGTAATGCCCATGGACCACGAGAGTTATAGTCATGCATATAGATATGTGTCGAAAGAATGTTTTGCTAAGAGCTAACAATGCAGAGACGAACAGGGAATAAGAATTTTGGTTATATTATGTTTATGCTAATCCTTGTCTTGTGCAGGGATGGACCGTCGGCTATGGTAAGAATCACTGAAAAAGTGATATATATGTATTGCTTGACTTTGCTATATGAATTGCTTGTAGAGATTAATCCGTTACAAAGAAGTGCTTGCTTATAATATGACCCTTTGAATGTCTTGAATCAAAGAAAAGAATGCTATTGTTGTCGTTCCTAATAAAATGATATGCTCATGAAACACGCTGCGCACTCCATAAAAATGAATAGTCATCGTGCTTTAATTGAACAGTCCCTTGTATGCTTGAAATAAAATAAAATAAAATATTAGCTTTTCAAAGATGTTTTCAAAAGAGATGTAAACTGACTCTGTATGTATGAAATGTACATAGGTAAAAAGTAGCAAGATCACATCACAAGAAATATTTTTTCACTAAATGAACAGTGATCGTTTCAGACAAATATAGCTCTTTGTTCACAATCACCAGTATACTGATATACTGACCCACCATCAGTCTGCATGCAGGTGTAATATGCATCGAAAAGGATAGTCCGAAACGATAGCCCGAGCCTCATCCTCGGGAGCCAAAAATCAGAAGAGATGCCAAGAGATGGACATCTATTGCAAGAGCTGGTTTTGTAATAAAGGGATGTAATGTATGGGAATGGGATCATTGTAATCTGTAACGTTCTGAGAGAATGTAACATTGTATCAGAGAGAATCGAGAGCTTGTAATCTGTTCAATTGAAATCAATAAAGAGAATTATTTCTCGTTACCATTGTATTCAATGCATGTATTCTGAAATATGTCCGCTGCTGCTTCAATTATCTACAATACGTTCCACTGCGTATTATCGATCTTGTCTTGCTTCAGGTCTTGGCCATGTGCAAGCGCAACTTAGGCTTGCACGGTATCACGTCTTAGCAAGGACGAACGATCTCACAGAGTCCGAAGCAAGGACGAAAATGACTCTACGGGATCGGGACGTGACAGAATGGTATCAGTACAACACGATCCTCTGGCCAATTGATTCGATTGAATTCAAAGAAGTCCTCCTTATCGAAAATTTCTTTGCCTGCTTGATATCATCAATGAGATGAACGTTCCATATAATAAGTCCGTAAATATTTTTATGATGCCTACATATGTTTTATCGATTTGATTGATTGAGATTGAAATACTTTATTGAACAAGAGTTTTGATATGATCTGAATTATGATTTCATGGATTGATGATGGCGAAGGATGAGGACCATCGCTGCTAAGAATATCGTAAGTTTCTCCTTAAGTTTCGAGGACGAAACTTTTTCTCGGTGGGTAATTATGTAGTGCCCCGCTCTGCGAAGGCACTAGATAAACAGAAAGATCGGATTGCTGGCTCTGCAACAGAAGACGATTGATCTGGGTGAGTGGACAAAGTCTCATTTGCTGATTCGCTTACGCCTAATAAGAATCTGAGTTTTTGATTGAATGCTATTGTTAATAACAAAAGATAGTAAACCATTGAGTATGCTTTAAGAGAATCCACATGTTGCTATGCTAATACAAGAAAAGAGATAATCTACATGCTAAGAAGTAGAACTATTGATTGCTCATAAGAAACGAACTGATGCATGTATGCTAAAGTAGAGATGTTGACTTTAATCAAAGAACTGTTGTCATGCTTAATAAGAAGAGAAAAGAGAATGATCAAATGTCCATAAACAGTAAGCTATCAAGAGTAGAGTTCATGCTTGTTGTTATTGTTGCTTGCTTAAACAAAGATTGTTCATTGTCCCTCGATTGTTGCTATAAAAGAAAGAGATGTACAGAGAAGGCACTTTGTGCTGTTAAAAGAAGATGATACGGCTTGTCCATATAGAGAAAAGAGTAGAGCTACTGGCTCGATTACATGAAAAAGAAGAGATGAATATGTTTACACGTTGTTTGATTGGTGCATGAAAGTTTTATATGATATCTGCATTTGCATGGGTCTAGACGGCTTGTGCACAAGTGGTAATCTCTCGATCGATTCCGGGGACGCCCGAAGTCGATCGACCTAGGAGAGAACAGGACACTTGGGGCTAGAAGTCCCCACAGTAAAAGAGGGTGTCAATCTATTAGTGAGATGGGCTAGAACGTCCCAACTGCTAATATGGGTAATGCCCATGGACCACAAGAGTTATAGTCATGTATATAGATATGTGTCGAAAGAATGTTTTGCTAAGAGCTAACAATGCAGAGACGAACAGGGAATAAGAATGTTGGTTATATTATGTTTATGCTAATCCTTGTCTTGTGCAGGGATGGACCGTCGGCTATGGTAAGAATCACTGAAAAAGTGATACATATATATTGCTTGACTTTGCTATGTAAATTGCTTGCAGAGATTAATCCGTTACAAAGAAGTGCTTGCTTGTAATCTGACCCTTAGAATGTCTTGAATCAAAGAAAAGAATGCTATTGTTGTTGTTCCTAATAAAATGATATGCTCATGAAACACGCTGCGCACTCCACAGAAATGAATAGTCATCGTGCTTGAATTGAATAGTCCCTTGTATGCTTGAAATGAAATGAAATGAAATAAAATATTAGCTTTTTGTAACACCCAATTTTCCAGATGATGGTAATTTTGAAATTTTATAATTATAATTATTATTTATTGATATTTATTTCATATTATGATTTTTGGTGATTTTTAATTATTTTTAGACTATTTAAAATCATGACTTGTGATTTTGGTGTGCAGCTAGTGAAACCGTAGAGACTGTCTGCCCTAGAGCCTAACCCTGTGATTGGAATATCCATTTATCATTTTAGCTTGAGGGTATTCTGGTCATTTTGAATTTATTTGAATTTAATAGGATTTATTAGAATTTATTGGAATATATGTAAATTTATTATTAATTAAATAATTGCTTGGTGTCTTGTTAGTCCTTAACCTAGAATGGACCTAACCTAGAAGCTTAGACTTAACCCATGGACTAAGTTAGAATGGTTAACTTAAGTTGTGGCTAGAAAATATCTAGTTAGGATCCAAATAGGGGTTTAGTTAGTGAGACTTGATTTAGTGTAATGGGCCTATCAAATGTTGAACTTGATTAGCCTAGAGAAGGCCCATAGCCCATTAGACTCAACCCTAACCCTAACCATCACTTTATGACCAGCCATCTAGGGCTATTCCCCCTATAAATAATTTCTTCATATATTGTTCTTGCCTCTTTATTGAGATTTCAACATTTTGGAGAAGGAGGTAATGTCATTTCTTCCCTAATCCCTAGATCCTTCATTTTAATTCCGTTTCCACTCTAGTCTTTTGCATTAGTTCCTAATCCAGCTCTATTTCATGTCCATGGAGAGAAATCTCAGATTTGGACCAATTTGGAGCACTTGGCCATCAAGAAGAGACCCCCCTTTTGAAGCTTTTTCATACAAATTGAACATATAGGTAAATCCCTATTCCCTTCACTAAATTTCATTTTCTTTGCATGGATAGGAAGCCCTAGGTGTCCCCTAGCTGTAGGTATTGGTTTCGTGTCGATTCGTGTCCGTTTCGGACACATATCAGTCCATGCAGTGAATTGTTTGATGAAATGCCACACTCATATTTATTTCTTTATTTTTGAAAAGTGTTTGAAGGGTTTTGTAGATGTATATGAGTACTTTAATTTTCGTGAAGAGGTGATAGTGTTTTGTGTCTGTGTCGGGTGCACGAGGGGTTGGACACGCTGTGCACTGACTCGGTTCAGTGCCCTGCTGCTCGGGCACTGTAGCGGACACGACACAGCACGTATGGACACAAAATTTTGTGGGACTTATGGGGCAATCACTGACACTATGCTCCCAAAATTTGGGAGCATATGGTTCACTACACGAGGAGAAATCGCACGCGCACTAGACACGCACTGCTGCACACGCACGCAGAAAATGCGACTGATACGTGTCTCGTACACGCGACACGCGTGTCGTGGACATGTTATAGACACACGAGCACGTTCCCCTATGTTGGGCGAACCTGTAGGCACGAGAACAAGGCTCGGGGGAGGACACACGAGTTCCTATACCCCTCGACACCTCAGCACGACACTTGGTTCACTGCTTGTTCACTGTTTCACTGATACTTGCTATTTCTGAGATTTCGACACTGTTTATATGAGATTTTTGACACGTGGACACACCTAGGATGGACACCTACCTGATAGACACCCTACACATTTGATTTAGGTATCTGTGATTCGAATTGGGTTCGATTTGAACTGTTACACTGTTTTCTTGTGTTTTTCCCAGTTTTGAGTTTTAATATTGATATTTGAATAAGTTTTCTGAGAATGTAATGTAGGTCTGTGTTGGTTGTTTCATTCTCCTAGATTCCTAGATGCATAGCCATACATCTATGATCATGCCCCTTGCCCAGATATATGAATATGGGGCAGTCGAGCGCACCCAATGCAGCCTTAACTATTTGCATATCACTGCATACAACCCCATGTATCTGCTCATCATCCTTCACTCATTCCTACGACACATAGCAGCAGTGCAACCTCATTAAAATTATTCACTGCAGTCCCATTTAAATATCATGCACATGTTAGCATGACCTGCATATAGATCAATTAGGAGAATATCAGATATGTTTTGACACAGCCTACATATATGTTGGCTTGATATCAGATGTGTACTGAGGATTCACTGCATTCCCTTCCATTCTTCACTGATAAATAGCCCTACATTACACCTATCCTTTACTGCATTTCATTACATGTCCTGCATATCAGTTAACTGCATGTTTTGGGTTGGATTTCATTGTGTTTCACATGTGCAATATGGATGGAGTTTGGTTTTACCTTGATTCTCAGGTTTTCATAGCATTTGTTTGGGTTGCATAATAGTATTTTCTCAGAATTTGGTAATTAAGTTCATTCCCAGTTTCATTTAAATCTCGGATTGAATTACCCTTGTCATCCTCAGTTTGGTGTTTGTATTCCCTTGGGTTTTTTTACAATACCTTTTCATGTTGATTTGGACTGAATTGATTGATACCAGTTGGTTCTTGATATTATTTTCAGATTCTTCATGTGAACCTTGAGTGTTCACTTTCAATTTTATTGGTAGATGTCAGTGGCAGTAGAGGCATAGGCAGGAACCTTATTGCCAGGCCTGTGCCAACCTGCCTTGGCTTGGCTTGGCCTGGCTTTGTATTGCAGCAACTACATTAGCATTAGCATTAGCAGTGGCTTTGCAGCAGAGCATGCAGTAGCAGCAGGCAAGGGTGTTGCTTGCAATGCAGGCTCGAGCAGCAGCTGCAGTGGCCATGCTTGGCATGGCACTTGCAATGCAGAGCAGTAGCCTTAGGCTCACTTCACTTGGCCACTTGTGGCTCATTCTTCAGGCCATAGGCCATTCAGTCATAGTAGTATGGGGTTGGCTTGATCGGTGTAAGACATAAGGGAGTGTAAGATTTGAGATTTCCACTAATGTATCAGTAAAGCATGTGGGGATGCCATCTTATTATAAACAGTTATGGAGTTTGGTTCTAACATTAGAGATGGCAATAAAGGAGAGATATATTGAACAGAGGATAGGCAGGGATTTAGAATAAGAGAGAGGTAGAGAGGTTATTGGGGCACTCAAGTATGTGGGAGTGAAGTCCAGAGGTAGAGGGCTGAGTTTTAAGGTCTGTCCAGGTCAAGTAAGGGATTGAGGAGCGTCATTAAGTAAGTAGAGAGGGGTTAGTTACAAGAGTGAACTGAATTGAGGATGTGGAGATGTGTACTTGGCAGTTGGGGATTGAAAGAGGATTGGTATCAATCTTCTCTGATACTTGGGGTTAAGTCTATAATACCAGTCCATATCTTTACTGACCAATTGCATTAGTTAGTTAGAATTAAGAAGGAAGAGAGGTTAGGTTCAGGTATACAACAGTTTTGGGAAAGAGGATGGGGGAATAGATATATAAGTGAACATATATGATAGTTGTGTGAGTGATATGGGTATATATGAGGGTATGTGGTACATAGTAATGTTAGGTATTTTGGATATATAAAGGGTGTCATGAGTTTCATAAGTTGGTGAGGTAAGATGGTATCCTAGGGTACTTAAGTTAGTATCCTGGGTCAATTGTGGTATCAAATGTTAGCTCTTACAAATTAGGATGTATATATGTGATAGATATAATATAGGGAATAGACTATATGATACATAGGCTATATATGCCTAGGGCTATAGACTTTGGGTATGTATATACATTGTTATGTATATAGAATATAGTATTAAGGTATCCTAGTTATACTAGTATATGGTTGGTGTTGAGATAGCCTTAGATAGAGTTTGACCAAACTCTAGATATTTGACCCAATAGACCATTGACCTAGTTTGACCTAGACAGTTGACCAGGTTGACTTAGAGTTGACTTTGACCTAGATTTGACTTAGAATCATGTAGATTGCATCATAAACTTCATTTGTCTTATTTTAAGCATATTATAACCTGTATTACTCTGTTTAGGACATTGTGACTTCGGTGCAGGCATCTGATATTATACTACTCTTTTCAGAGTAGCAGGCGAGTACATTCTCTGATAATTCTCTCATTTATTTGTCAATTACTGTACTTCAGTTCTAGTTAGCTGTATGTGATTCTTTGTTACAAACACGTATTATTATTTCTGAATCCATGTATACGACACATACTTACTCGTCTTACCTCTATTATTCGAATCACCATACGAATCACTATTCGAACCACCTATTCGTTTCTTCATTTGCTGGTTGGACTTGTATTCGTCTTATGTGTTGGATTATGGATTCATTTATATTAGATGGGCGGGGAAATACTTGATTAGACATGTGAACATTCTCACTATTCGAACCACCCCCTGTGAATGATATTCGAACGATAGCCATCTCTCACCTGATCAGTGCGTGATGTGCCGGATTTATCCATAGCCGTTTACATGTCTATCTAAGTATTTTAAAACACACTTGGAGAATTTATTCGAATCATTGTTAGATCATCATATGAGTCACCTTATTCGTATCACCTTATTCGAATCACCTTATTAGAACAATGATTAGAATCACATTTGACTCTTCTTATATTAGACTCACATTGGGATTACACTCAATTTATATTGTACCATCTGGACTTATTATGTTACTTTAGTTCAGCTAGATTTATTTTACAGTCTTCATTGCCATCATTCTTCTCTTGTTTTAGTTACTTTACTTTTCTTGTATCTTATCTGTCTCTCTATACCATCACCTAAATGTAAACTGTCATATTCATCAATACAACTGTCTATAACTGCTTTATAGTTCTATGTCATTTACTTGGAATTTCTTGATGAATTGTACTCGTTCCTGTCCTGACTAGACCTGTTGAAAATATTACAGATGATTGCCCTGAGGACATTTGTCCTACTTGCCTTGGAGCAGGAGATGGCTTAGCTACCTATGGCCCCGACACTCAGGAGTGATCGGGAGACTAGCTAGTAGACTTGGTTTAGTTTTCATGTTTTAGAACTTGAAGTGTAATAACTTGAGATACGAGTTTGTATTTGAGTTTGTTTGAGATATTATTATTTAGTAGTTTATAAATGTTGTTGTTTAGTCTTTAGTTATAAACTTCAGTGATATCTTATCGTTCTTAGACTGTGATTGAGATTCGTTATATCTATACTTGTCCTCCGTTCGGAGTTGAGATTTGACAAGTACATTTTATAATTGCGTGGGTTATTGATTAAATAGTAACCTAGGACAGCGTTCTACCGTCGACACTGCGGCGTAGGCTGGGCGTTGTTACGTTCTCGTACCCTCACAGTGGGTGCGGGTCGTGACACTTTTCAAAGATGTTTTCAAAAGAGATGTAAACTGACTCTGTATGCATGAAATATACATAGGTAAAAAGTAGCAAGATCACATCACAAGAAATATTTTTTCACTAAATGAACAGTGATCGTTTCAGACAAATGTAGCTCTTTGTCCACAACCACCAGTATGCTGATATACTGACCCACCATCAGTCTGCATGCAGGTGCAATATGCATCGAGAAGGATAGTCCGAAGCGATAGCCCGAGCCTCATCCTCGGGAGCCAGAAATCAGAAGAGATGCCAAGAGATGGACATCTATTGCAAGAGTTGGTTTTGTATATAAAGGGATGTAATGTATGAGAATGGGATCATTGTAATCTGTAAAGTTCTGAGAGAATGTAACATTGTATCAGAGAGAATCGAGAGCTTGTAATTTGTTCAATTGAAATCAATAAAGAGAATTGTTTCTTGTTACCATTGTGTTCAATGCATGTATTCTGAAATATGTCCGCTGCTGCTTCAATTATCTGCAATACATTACGCTGCGTATTTTCAATCTTGTCTATCTTGTCTTGCTTCAGGTCTTGGCCTTGTGCAAGCGCAACTTATTTGCACGGCATCACGCCTTAGCGAGGACGAACGGTCTCACAGAGTCCAAAGCGAGGACGAAAGGACTCTGCGGGATCGGAGCGTGACATGCCCCGCCCTGCCAACTAACGGGTCGGTCCGGATCTAATCCTCCTTGGAGATATTTTTTGCTTTATTGAAAATGTTGATCGAATGTATTAATTTATAATTTTTTGGGGACACCGTCAAAAGAAATAATAAGATTCTTGGATGACAATACTCTTAGGGTTTGCTTGGCAATTGTAGGGTAGTGGTTATGAGGTATTTTTAGAGTACCGGTTATGAGCGGTCCGATTTTTGGTGGTTTTAAATAGCAGCTTTTAAACCATTCCAATCCATGCTTGGTAATTCACTAACGAGCGGTTCTGAAAGTATTTTTACAGGAATATAATTAAATGGGGAAGGGTAGTAGTTATAATTATATATGTTTGGTGAGGATACAAATAGAATAAAATAATAAATCTCTCAAAATTCATCGATTTGGGGTGTTTATAAAGTTATCCAAAATTATATTACACCGATTTTGAGAGATTTTTGAGCCGACTAAAATCAGTGCCTCAAAAAAATAAACAAGCACAACTTTTCATAAACGGTCGATTCAAAAATATCCCAAAACTGATGAAAATACTATTATTAAGTAGACCCTTAATGACGCAGTTGAATTAACATCATAAAATTAATAAAATAATATTTGTGAAGTATTAAAAAATATTTATGAAAAAATTAAACAAATTAGAATTCCAGCGTACCAAATCTTCATCTAATCCCGCATTGATGCACCGGTCGAAAATCTTGCACCGTAGGATCGAATCCCACGCACGAATCTCGACGCACGGAAATATGGCACCAGTAGAAGGCATAGAGAAATAGAAAGCTAGGGGTTTTTTTTTCTCCCATTCATACGGATTTCCAATCCAATTTGAAGGTATTTGCCTCTAATTTCATATTTTTATATAAAATTCGTTTTGGATCTCCGATTCAATTCCCAAAATTTGGATTTTTTTATCATTTATTTTGAGATTTCTAAGCCCTAAAATAATTATTTTCTTATGGAATTCTTAGCTTATTTGTTCTTTCTTGTCAACAATAATCTGATCTCTTTTGTTTTTTTAAGAAAAATATTTAATTTTGTAATTCTTCCAAATAATTGGGTTAGTTTTTTCTTCGATTTTTTTTTAATTTTTAATTATTCTAATTAATATTAGGGCCAGGTTTTGGCAAACTTTTATTATTTTTTGGGCCTAGTTTAATATTATTAAGAATTTTCGTCTTCATAGAAAGATTCCTATAGCAAATTCTTCCAATTAATCTAGATTCCTGTACCAAATTATTAATTCTTTTGAAATTATTAGCTTTACTTGATATCTCTTGGCTGAAACAATCTGATCTCTTTTATGCTGGTCAGGGTTTGGTTTTTTGTATTCATCTTGTAATTAAAGAGAGCCCTTTTTGTAGTTCTTCCAATTAATCTAATTTAGCCAAAAATTGAGTGTGATTCCATGAAATTATTAATTATTTCTAGTGCAGATTAGGCAACAGGTTTTTGGTAAGATTTCAAGTCTTGGGACTATAACGAGTGACTCTTGTGGTTACCGAGGAGAGGTATAAGACCCTGGCTGGGTGGCGGAAGATCAGTAGATCCATCAACGGGGGCGTATTATTCCTTCTAGGACAAAGTCCCGAGCGTAGCGCCGGACATCTCAAAAAAAAAAAGAATTTTCAAAAGACCCCTTTATGAAATTCTGCAAATAAATGTAAATTTGTCTTTTGAGAGAGTTCTTTAGGATCTGGAATAAGCAATTATTTCTAATGCATTTATCATCTTAAATGAACATGATTTTCAATTAGGTTTACAGTTTTGACATGAAATTGTTGACTAATAATGCAGAATATGGATGAATTCGACTCCAATAAGTTATATGAAGTCCCTGACCCTCCTGATAGATTGAAGATGAAGCGCCCGATTGATCAGTCATCGAAGCCTTCTCGGGAAACAGTAGATACTGGAGAAGGCACCAATTGGTATTTATCACATGGAGATCTTCGGCATCCGAATAAGATTTATCTTCGTCGACGTAGAGATACCAGCCACCATGATGCCCGTAGTGCTGCACCTCACAGCCCCAAGGATTTATTTAGACAAGCTGATTTAGCCCGATCAATGCTTGAGCCAGATGAATCTAAATCTGAGCTCGGGCCGACTGTGGTTTCTAATATAAGTGGAGAGAGTGCAAAAATGGGTGAATTGGGCGAGAAAAGCCTCTACCCAGTTTCTCATCCCACGAGGTGCAGGGATTCGAGGAGAAGGGTTGCGAACCGTGAGCACAAGGAGAGTAGCATTGGGTCTTCTCGTACCAGTAGATTATTGTTACGAAGACCAATGAGTGGGTGTGGAATCGCTTTGACTCCAAAATCTGTTCTCATAGAGGAAAATGCAAGTAAGCTTGATGAAGACAATCTAGAGTTGATGTCTAGAGATAAAGGGAAGGGAGTCGATCTCTGTAATGATTCACAACCAAGAAATGGTTGCACATCGTCGAGTAGGATACCAGAGAATAACAACCCGTCTGAGGCTGGCTGTCAACATCCTACCAACCCAGTTGGTCTAGCGACATGTTTTCAATCTTCTAAAAATAGTAGTCAAGATAATGGAAATGGAATGAATCTTTGTAGGAATATTGAACCCAACAGGATTCCGGCCCGTAGTTTGAGAAGTACTGGGCGGAGAAGGTTGGTGCGTAATGGGTTCATCTCTCCAATCAACATTGAACAGGGTAGACGTATTGGGAAGGCGAAACATGACCATGCTGAAAATAATGCTCATGAAATTCACATTATCAGTCCTGACTCTGATGACAGACGTGCTCAAAAAATGAAAGAAAAGGTGACAGTGGACGATACTGTGGTATCCGATGATCAACATGTTGGAGATAATTCTAGGTTGGGCAGGTATGGTTTTAACTCTTCACTGGTTTTCTACTGCACGCTAATAGAAGATTTACCTGCTATTTCATTCTATCTTGATGTTGTTTGCAGTATGCTTATGCTTATCCTACATAGAAAACAAACCACTATGAGTGACTTCATGATTTCCATACCCCAAGTAGACTATCTAGTTTCTTGGTATGCCTATTTGTCATTCACATTAAGATCCTAGTTTATCCTAATTACATATCATTTTAAATTGCTATGATGCCAGTATATACTTTGCGGTACAACTTTTTATCTTTCCTTTTTAATCAATAGTTCCCTTCCCTTCCTCCTATCATTTTTTTCCATGACTTCTGACAATCTAGGTTGTGTACTGATATTCTTGCATGGTGGTTAGAATTAGTTTTCAGGGCTTTATTGTGGCATGTTCTCATATCATGCTTCCACTATTGCAGAGCAGTCTCATTGTTTGGGAAGGAGGTGTCTGCCAATGCAGATGAAGAGAGTGGTACTGATAGTTCTGAAGATGAAGGATGGAGAACGAGTCGTTATTTTAGGAAACCATCTGTGTTCCCTTTCTCTAGTGACACTGCAAGAGCTTCCGAGAATGGAGATGCTGCAAGTCCCCCATTTCATCGGAGTGCCAGGGGACATAGAAGTTCCCCAACTGCTGTTCGTGATGATCATGATGACACTTCATTGCAGCATCAGCCAAACATCATCTTGGTCAGCAATTCACAAACTAGAAATATGAGAGGCAAAAGGAAATTCAGTTTGACTCGTCGCCGAACTGGTGAATGCTCCACTTCAACTTCAGGGGATCCCGGGACGTATAATCTTCAATCTTCCGGGCAAGCTTCAAACCTAAGATCAGGCAGAGGACGTAGACCACAGCATGATGGTATTGGACTGGGCCCAGTTATAGATGTGGATGACCTGCAGTCTCCCGAAGTAGTATATAACAGTCCCTCACAGCATAATACAAGAGATTCTAATCATTCTGAGGATAGGGCTAGACAGCTTGAATCCGACGAATTACTAGCTCGCCAACTTCAGGAAGAGCTCTATAATGAAACACCCAGAACTGGAGGCATGCAAGAGGTAGTTTCAGTGTGTGTATATATATATGCAGAATTTTAGTTTGGCAAAGAGAATTACTGTCTAAATGCTCCTGTTGTTTTATAAATAAACAGATTGATGCAACCATAGGATGGTCATTGCTACAAGAGGAGGAGGATTATCGTGCATCTAGGAGGCGGGATGAATCTCATCGGGTAAGTGTTTTTATTATTCTTGCTTGTTTTTAGATAAGTATTGATACTAGAAGTTCTGTACGTACTTTGCATATGTTAGCGACAAACAATCATAACAGAGAATCTCTGTCTTGTCCTCCTGAGTCGCCATAGGTTTAACAGAACTTATATCAGTCTTATATACCAAAATACCTTTTAGGCTAATTTGCAACTAAATACCATGAAGTATGACAGTTTTGCAACTTGCTACCATGAACTTTGAAACTTTGCAACTTACTGTTTTGAACTTTCTAAGAGGCTGTATATTTACTACCTTCCGTTACTTGATCGCCAATTTTGATGGTCGACTTAAATTTTGCTCCCAACACCTTGCGAATTCCCAACTCCTCCCTCCTCCCTCCTGATCCCCATTGGTCTGCCACCCCCTCGCCCCCTCTTCTCGCACCCTCCCCTACGTCCTGCCTCCCCCGCGCCCCTCCCCTCACCCCTGCTAACTACCACAACCCCTCCCCTATCTCCAGCCTCCCTCCTCCCCACACCTCCCCTCCTCCTCCCCTTCACTCTCGTGTCTTCTAGACCATCCCAACCCCTTCCCTCCCTCTACCCCAGCCCCCCGGTCGACCTACACCCCTCCCATCATGCCAAGCATAAGAGCATTGGCAAAAATGTCTTTGGCTTATCTATTTGCAAAATAGATGACAGTTCAGCTGTTCAGGGTATTTACTTTAGTTGCAAAAATAAAGTTCATGGTAGCAAATGTGCAAATTGTCATAGTTGGTGGTATTTAGTTGCAGATTAGCCTATCTTTTAAATTAGCACAATACATAATTTGGTAGATTTAATGGGTTTATACTTTTTATTATGAAAAAAATAAATAAAAGATTAGTAAGTGTTCCAAGGGCGAGCGCCTATACAGATGCAACATAATGCTGTCTTGCAAATGCCTTAGCTGGGCTGCCTACTCTCAGAGCATCTCCAATCCTATTGTGAGTTTGGAAAAAAGATGTTGCCACATAGGAATGATAAAGTTTTCATTTAATTTTTTTTTTCTCTAATGCAATTGTCAAGTAAATTGTGAAGCTGATGTGGCAAAAGTTATAGAAGACATTGTGAAGTTGGATGTCTAGTTGTAGACAATGCACTGACAATGTCTTCACCTCCACATCATCAATTATGAATAAAAAATATTCAGAAAAAAAGAAAAGAAGTTTTCTTGGAAGTTGAAAAAAGTAAAGCATCTCAAGACTTCTGCATTGGTGAAGATTTTTCTACTTCACTGTCTTTCTTGAATATAGTCTTGCTACCTAGAAAATACATTGTCTTGTGCCCTCATGCCACATAGGAATCACAACACATTACAAGACAATAGAGTTGGAGATGCTCTCAGTGGAGCCCTCTGGGTGTTGGTGGTTGCTAAGCACATAAAGTGTTAAATTCATTTTGTTGCTGCCTCTACAACTAGTAATGAAACCCAAAACTTGACCCACTATTTTAGCTTGATTGTCTACTTTCATGTAATGCAAGTGTTCTCTTTTATATTGGTTTTGTCTGGTTCTTTTCTCATTCCATCTTGTTTATATTGTGCTTGTATGAAATTAATGGACGTGGCCATAAAACCTATGAAATAACCCCAAAATGAAGCGGATGCCCTGAAATTCTTCAAATTTTGGTTTACCAGAAACCATATATAGGAGAATATTCAGGGTTAAACACAAACAAGAACAAAAAGAAAACGGGTTTATAGGCTCTAATGATGTATGTAATCCAAAATTAGTTCAAGCTTATGTTGCACGGATACGACATGGATATGAAAACGACATGGTAACGACACGACGATACAGACACAACACCTATTTTTGAGTTTCTGAAGTGAATTGTCTGATAAGTGTCTGACACGACACGGCCGAGATTTTTGGAGTGTACGTGCTCCCTGAGAACTTCAAGCAAGTCCAGGTTTTGAAATGATAATTAGTGACAATTATGTTAAAGATGTTAACAGTTAGATATTTAGAATCTTAGATTTATATTAAAGCTACAGTATATTTTGTATACTATCTTATGATACTTCCTTACCTGCCAATGCTTGTGGAGGCTGGGTTATTATTCAGCTAGCACTTTATATAGTGTGTTGGCTTAGGTCATGGTTTTGGGAGTGAAGACCTTTTTATCATTATGGACAGTGCTCTCCTACTGTATACTTCTCTCTGATTTTTTTTTTCCTTGTTATCTATGCATCCATATTTTGTCTTGATGGTGGTAGACGTCTGTCCTCTTTTATCATCTTGATTTTGAATATTATTGCTTCACTGGTCATTTGCATCACATTGTAAGTGTTTTAACGTCATATCATATATTTAGTATTATGTGTATGAAATGTCCACATGAATTATGAAAAAAAAAACTGATATAGATAGCACGTGGATAACATCTATCCATCAGGCCTCTATAATCCTCATCCATATTAGATCACTATTTGATAGTGACTTTTCAATTCATTTTTTTCACCAAATACATATGCTTTTCTTGGTATTCAATTTATCTATGTTTTTCACCACTATTTTGATAACGTGCTTCCCAGGGAAACACATCAAGTTCATCTCCACGAACAGGATTTCATCAATCATTTACACGAGTGCCAAACCGTGCTCGCCGTTCAATGTCAAATAGAATGGCTCGGTTGAGGAGAGAATTAAACAGACCTGTTGTGACGGGTGACATGGGTCTTGAGATGGTAAAGTTTTTATGTATTTCTTGAATGTTACTTTGTTAAAGTCTCACTTCATTGGATTTCGTACTCATCATACAGTACAGCTTAAAATAGTTCCTTTTCATTTCTTTATGTAATGCCAAATGCTTCAATATGTCAGAGAATGCTAATTTATTTTGTATTAATCTTGTTAAGTCTACAAGGTTGTAATTTATCCAAGATTATAAAGAAACATTTAATAACTCTTGTTGTTCTTGTTATTTCTTATATAATTATTATTTTTGTTGCTATATGAATACACAGTATGGAATAATTCGTTAAGATCCTTTTGGATTCTTAACAATTTTATCAATAAGCTAGGTTAACATGAGTTGGATGGCTCTCAAAACCCTATAGTACACCCTCATGAATATATATATATATATATATATATATATATATATATATATATATATATATAGCTCTCAAAACCCTATAGTACACCCTCATGAATATATATATATATATATATATATATATATATATATATATACCAAACAAAAACATAACCAACTTAACTTCCTTGTCGAACAAGTAGTTGGTTTCAGCTGCCTGAGTTCCAGCTGTTGGAATGACCACTCTGTCATTATGATTGACCAATAGACTGGTTTTTCCTTTGGTGCTACAAACTTGTGTACTTCTCAAAAGTTTGAAAGGCAACAAAATTATCTAATTATTGTATTCGTTCAGGAAAACAACAAGTATTGGTTATATTTACATTTTCACAATCTCCTTACCTTCTATCCTTGAAGACTCACTCCTTACATATCATTATGAAAGCGAAAGCGACAACGTGTCATCCTAACCCTGAAATTGATAAAGGAGTCCATTTTTGTTCACCCACCAAAACTAGCTAGGATGTTCACCTCCCAATAAAAATATGACACGTGGTATTTTTATCCCACACAAACCACTTTGTAAGTGGTTTTGTTCACCCACCAAAGTGGTTTTGTACCACGTGTCATATTTTTATTGGGAGGTGAACATCCCACCTAGTTTTGGTGGGTGAACAAAAATGGACTCTTGATAAAGGGAGGTGTGTTACTGCACCATTGGGATGGGCAAATGCTGATAAACAGCAAACCTAACCTCATCCAAATCAGAGTATGGCATATGACTTAATAAAAGTTGTTATGCCAGCATGTGTTTTGCAGATCAAGATTTGAAGACCTAGAATTTTTTTTGTCTTTGGGACATTGATTGGAATATTAGAATGCAACCTAAATAGACAATAGTCCAAAGGATTCCTCATGTTTCTTCAATTAAAAATTGCATGTCCTTGAAGATGCTGGTTTGTATAGTGAGATAAATCTTTGAAGTACATGATTGAATAATGGATGTCATCTCCTTGTAAGTTATTCCTGAAGTTTTTCATTGTATTTTATTCAATAGTCACATTTTAGCCGATTTTTTAGTTAGTGATGCCATGTTCTGGGGGCTGTCATGTGAAGGATTTCAGCTGACTGTTATGTCACATATTAATAATTTTATAAGGTATCATAGATTGTTATGTGATATATTATAAACTATTATATAAGACAGGAAAGCAAGTATCAAGAATTAAACCAATACTACAACAACTAAGCCTTTTATCCCAAAAAGAAATAAACCAATATTTGTAGTATAAGCGCGCGCGCGCACGCGCACACACACACACACACACACACACACACACGTGTGTGTGTGTGTGTGTGTGTATATATATGCAAATGGCCTCTAGCCTAGTGGTTAAGCGAGATGCATGCAGCCCGAGTGGTTAAGAGATCGATTCCCGGTGGGAGCGTTCGCCACAATTACCTTCTTTCAAAACTTATATATATATATATAGGAGGGATCTACATCCCCTCACTTTTGCATCCCCCATGCATCCCCATGATAACACATGTTGGATCTTGTTTAAGTCATCTAATCTTAACCGTGGATTTTCAACGGTTAAGATTAGATGACTTAAAAAAGATCCAATCATGGGGATGCAAAAGTGAGGAGATGCGGATCCCTCCTCCTTATATATATATATATATATATAAATATAATTTATGCATGAACTTGAAACAATCTAATACAATATCATTAAGTTGAACATTTTTTGGATCATAGGATTATTAGGTTTAAAAGAAATGTGAAACAAGATCCAAATTACTCTCCAACCACCGTTAGTCCTTAAGGTAGTTAAAGAAAGAAGAATGTATTTGAAAGAGAACTAAACATAAAATTTTGAGCGAATTTGCTTCTGATTAGTACATGAAACCTATTGCATGATGTGATGGCGGACTTCTCAACATGGTTAAAGCAGGTTGGATATGATAGGTTTGCACCTTACCGTTCCACGACTGGCACAAACAATGGCTACACTGGCAAATGACAATTGTGTTTGTGCTAATACTTTTATATGGCGAAAATGTAGCACAAAATATCCATGAGGCTTCTCATTGGTTCTTTCGGTTCTGAGCTTTCTGTTTTTAGTGCAAGTCTACTCACCTATACAGTGAATACTTTTCATCAGGAAGTCTATTAGTGCTGGGAAATTATTAAGAGCCAATGGTTAGGCATCCGTTTCATAACACGGGACATATCACTATATGCTTTAATTACAACGAGTTCTGTTTTGGGTTGCTTATATTGCAAATCACATATGCATTGTTGTATTCAATGACTCGTAAATTATTTGGGATAGCATATGGAGAAGTAATTTGTGGTTGGTCTTGCTTTATCAATTCCTAGTTCAAAATCTTGCTTTTACACTTTCTTTGCACTAAATGTCTACCTAGACATCTAACTGTGATAACAATATGGTTCTGGGATGTTTTCCATTGCAATTCAGGTTATTATACATATTTTGTGAGCTACTTCTACTTGGATATTTTGGAAATTCTTGTTGTTTGATGTTTCTTTGCTTCAATGTTTCTCTTTCTTATTGCGGTTTGTTTGGTGGTGTTAGTTGATTAGCTCCTCTTATGTGGATACTGTGCCTTTCTTTCTTGTTATTGGCATTTATTGTATGTTGAATATTTGGTTCTGTTAGTTATTTGTTAAATGTTTTTTTGAGCAAAATATTCACTACATTTTCATGTTGATCGAGATGCATCTTTATGGGTTATGCAGAGACTTGACTTTCTGGAAGGACTGGAACTTGCATTTGGTGATCGTAATGACACACCAAGCAACAGCCTTATTCATCGGATCCAACGCGACTTTAATGAGTAAGCATTTTGTACTCCTTTAGCCCTTGACTTTGGTTTTTATCAGTTTGTTTGTTTTTTCAAATAATATGCAAATTAGGCCTTGTGTGCTTGATGGGCCATGTGTTATAAGACATAAGAACTGTGTTCTCAATTAGACAACGGTTTTTTAGTAGATGTGTTATAGTTCTAAACCCTAACTGAAATATGGCATCATGTCAGCATCTTTTACGACTTCCTTGTCTTTCACCTTAATGACTTCTCAAGCCTGATTAGGCACGGTAAATTCTTGAAATATTGTTGCTTGGCAGATCTTGATTCAAGTCATAGAAAAAGGCCCCACGTGTGGGCATTTCCTATCAGGAATGCCACATATAACACTGGCATACTGGCATATTTCAGATGCTTAGAGGCTCTGGTAACTTTCCCCACCTCGGTCATACTGCTGCTGCTTGTGGTGCCCCTAGCGTTGCATTTTTGTTTATCCAAATCATATTGCTTCTGCTCGTCGAAACTTATGAACTTGGCTCTTTTCCCTGCCCTGGCCTCTCACATTCTTTTGGTTGCCTCTCACATCCTTTTGGTTTTTCTCTATTGCTTCAATGAAGACATAGGAACAGCTAACAACAACAACAACAAAGTCTTTATCCCATAGTTTTGGGGTCAGCTGTTTGAATCATCTCCTTCTATTCGACTCTATTAAGAACCATGTCCTCTCTCCTATGTAACATTAAAAAAACCATATCCTTCTTTAAAACTTCAAACCCATCTAGGCCTACCACTAGTCCTAGTGGGGCTCCATTAACTAATATATTTTCATCCACCTTACGAGAGCATCTATTGGTCTATGTTGCATGTGTCTAAACCACCTAAAGACGATTTTCTCTCATATTCTCCTCAATTGGCGCCAACTTCCCATGGATACTTTTATCATATTCTTTAATATATTATTACTCATCCATCTTAGCATTATCATTTCGGCTGCACTAGTGTTTCTTAATTCTTATAATTGCCCAACGCTCATCCATAATGCATGATTGGTCATATAGTAGAGGTATATTGCGATCACAAAGTACTGCAGAAACCTCCGCTTCAACCGTCATGTTTTAATTCTATGCATGGCATTTCTCTCTCTCTCTCTCTCTCTCTCTCTCTCTCTCTCTCTCCATCACGATGAATAATCGATTCTAAATATAAAAAACTATCACACTTAGGTATCTTTTATGCATGTATATGGACTTCCCCTCATTTCTCTTTGAACTTTGGTTGATGTTACATTTCATGTACTCTGTTTTCGTCCTACTAATTTTAAATCCTTTAGATTCCAAAGTTTCTTTCCACAATTTTATTTTAGCATCCAACTCTTCTCTATTCATCAACCAAACAATTTCGTCAACAAGCATCATACACCACAAAACCTCCTCCTGGTTATGTCTAGTAATTTTATCAATAACTACCACAAAAAGATAAGGACTTAATGCCTATCCTCGATGTAAGACATAGGAACAACCAATTTTCATAAATACCCCTACCGGCCCTTCTCCTTTCTGTGCCTTGATATGTCATGTCGTTTCTCGGTGAGACAATATTTGTTGTGTGTTTGAGTAACTTGTTGTAAAATGTATCATCTGTTAATGCTACTTTAATGTGTTGACACTTATAATGTGTGAAATTCATGTAGTTGAGAATTTTAACATGTTAAAGCAAAAAAGTTTTAAGTCATCATAATGGCATATTATAGCATGACAAGTTACTGCAGTTTTTTCCTATTATATTTTGATGGTGACAACAAAAAAATAATTAATTTAGCTGCAGAAAAAGTTGAACTTAAAGGAGAAGGAATTGCAGCTGTATAGAGTAAGCACATATAGGTTCCAATTTATATGTCTTGGATTCAAGCCACACAAAAAAATAGGCTATATGGATGGGGCATAGAAGGAGGTGATGTTGGAAGACGAATGTCTTGATCATAATAGGTACAAGGTTCAAACATACTTTGGTGGTGTAGTTACACTTGTGTGAAATAGAAGAAGAAGAAGAAGAAGAAGAAAGATCGAATGGTGGATTGATCTTGACTGATTCACTAAAAACAGGATGATACCTGAAATGTGAAGAATGACACCAAATCAGTTTTTAAATTTCAGGGTTAGAACATTTTGGCTGCATAGGCATCATAAGGAAATCTTCACTTCTTTTCTCTCTGTCTGTTCGTCCAAGGGGTGTAGGACAATCCTTCTAGATGTTTCAGATACGGCTTGTTGCCATAAGGCATTGACTAAGCATCAAGTTTGCTATTTTTTTTTTTTTGTAGGAATGACTATGAGATGCTGTTGGCACTAGATGAAAATAACGACAATGCCGGTGCTTCTGAGAGTAGGATAAACAACTTACCCCAATCCGTCATCCAGGTACTTTCATTTATGTCGCCAATCATGTACAAGGATACTTAATGATATTACTTGTTCAGAAGTCATTTAAATCTTTTTTCATGCTGCTCTTCTTTTTTTTCTCTTTTCAATGAACAGATTGACAGTCCTGAAGAAACATGTGCTGTATGTCTCGAGGCCCCCGCTCTTGGAGACACCATTCGTCACCTGCCATGCTTGCATAAGTTCCATAAAGAAGTAAATACACTTGATATAGACAACATATTTGATTCTGCTGCTTAACTGGGAGTGATTCTTATAGGTTTCTTGTTAATGCAGTGCATCGACACATGGCTTAGAAGGAGGGCATCTTGCCCAATATGCAAATCTGATATTACCTAGTTAAGTATTTTGGGACTTCAAGTTTTACATTGATCGATGACCTTTGCGTGGTCTGATCGTCCCTTGCTTCTCAAGATGGATCTCTGCTGGAGCGTTTTAACACCTCGTGTGTGTCAGAATCGCAAACTGTCGTTCTATCCTTCGTGGCATTTTATTTTGCTTTGATATTTTATCGGAGTTTTGGGGACCTGTTGTGGTTGGTTCTCTTACATTTCCCATTAGTGTTATAATTTTTAGTCTGCTGTTGCAAGCAATCTTTCGCCAGGCAGGAAAATACTTATGTAAGGTGTTCCTAAATAATGGAAGGAAACTAAAGCAAGTTCACCAATTGAGATGATTGGCAAATATTGTTGTCGTCGCATATGCTTAGTTTTCAGTTGTGAGTCGCGAGCGTATGGTATGCCAAGATATCCTCCTATTCATCAAAAAGTATGTATCATGATCTTAGTTTTATCAGGTTGTAAAAGATGGCTGTCAAAATTGGATTCGGCACGTTGGCAGGGTTATGTGAGATTTGTTGTCCCCAAAACCTGTGTACAAACATGTTATGTTCTATAAAAATGTGGGGTTCCCTGATTGTGTTTTAAAATAATCCGTGGCTTTTATATTTTTATAGAAGAGAACATGTTTATACACAGATATAAAAAACTGTGGAAAGAAAAAACTGGTTTAAACCAAAATCGAAACGGCATGCCATGTGTCCGACTCTGATTGGTCAGTTTTATTTTTTGTCTACGTTAGGGTGTCTTACGTCGTTGGATTTGTTTCGGTCCATAGAAAAATGACACGTGACTTTTCGGTTAGGGTGGCAGACGTCGTTGGATTTGTTTTGGTCATTAGAAAAATGAAAAAAATGATACGTGACTTTTCAGTTCGGATTTCGGGACAGCCTTCGGATTGTTAGTTCTTTCTCACTATGCCTCGTTTGGTTCGCGAAATCATCGGATTGGAAAAGAAAAGTGATTACTTTTCTATGTTTGGGGAGCCAAAGGGATCAAAGAGAAAAAAAAAGTGATTCCCAATAAAAAAATTAGGAAAAAAAAATTATTCCATCCATTGAAGTAAAGAATCAGTTTCTCATATCGAAGTAACCAAACGAGGCCTATAGTATTATTTTTGGGGGATGGCTTTACCCATTGCCAAATTAAATTAGTACTGTATCAATTTGACACATTTCAAAGCAACTTATTTCCTTTCCCCCAAATGTTTTTGAATGGGCTCGAGAGCAGCGGATGAAGAAGCATCAAATCAACGTCAAGAAGAAGAAGAGATAATTTGGGACTCCATCGCTGAAGAAGCGCTCAAAGCCATTGAAGACTCCTACTACTCCTCCTCGAAACGCTCACTCCCCGATCCCAACTCCGACTCCCCCAACGAACGATCCATGCGCCGCCGGTTGCCAAACTGGGCTTGCAGCTCCCAAACCATCACCACCACCAGCCGCCAATGGCGGCTCTCTCCTCCTCCGTGCCGACGTCAGTCTTTTCTTTTCTTCTTTTTCATAGAAGAAGCTTTTTTTTTTTCCATTAATTATTATTCTCTACTTCTTGTTTTGTTCCTCTGACTGCAATTAGTTTATATAAAAAAGAGAGGTACCCGTCGATCAACTTCTCCGGACGCATAGTCTACTGCCGGACCGCCCCCGAGGTCGAGTCGGCGACGGCGGAGCTGCTGGAGAGGATGAAGGAGGAGGGAAAATTGTCGAGAATGCCCCTAGGGTTCGACATCGAGTGGAGACCCACGTTCAAGAAAGGTTATTTCTCGAAAAGAACAAAACTATTTGGTTAAAGATGGTAGCTTTGAAACTTACAAGCGCCAAAAGTAGATCTTTTACGGAATGTTTACTTAAATAATGCATTTTTATGAGAAAAGGATTTGCTTTTTTTTTTGCAGGTGAAGTGCAAAGAAAAGCTGCAGTGATGCAGATTTGCGCCGACGTGGCGAATTGTTACGTCATGCACATCGTCCACTCCGGGATCCCTCCGGCATTGAAGTCCCTCTTGGAGGGTTCTTCGTCTGTCAAGGTGACTAGTTTTGATACGTTTCTGTTGTGTTTTAGTTGGCATTGTGCTGACTTAGTGTTTTTTAAATGAAGGTTGGATTGGGCATTGCCAGCGATGCTGCGAAGATATCGAGGGATTACAATGTAAGCGTAGAGCCCTTGGAGGAGTTGGCGGGGTATGCGAACCTCAAGCTCGGAGGAGATCCAAAGAGGTGGAGTTTGAGTTCTTTGACGGAATCCCTTACTTGCAAACAGGTATCAGAGTCGACTCGGCCTGTTTTTTCATCTTGCTTAGGCATACATTGAGATGCAAGTAGTCAACAAATGAGCTTGCACGACATCATGGATAAGAAAGAGAGGAGGCTCTGGCAATTGTGTCGATGTTTGCTGAGTGTTGGATGAGGAAAAATAGAAGAAGCATAAATTTAATGGTTATAGAAGGATTTTGAAACATTGCCATTATAATTGTCATGTTGCAATGATTATATTAAATAAAAGAAGCCCTTGGAAAGTGTTGAACCTTAGCAAATATTATAGCAAATAGAAAACCAGTTATTATGTTGCAATTATACATAGTGTGAAGGATATTCTAGATAGATTGAATCAAACATCGGAGTTATAATTGTCATGTTGCAAAATCACCGGACTTCCAGAATGCTTGAATCACCTGAATGCATTATCTTTTAATAAAACATATGTTATTAGTTCGTATGCACCCTAAGTAATATCACATGAAAATAAAAAAGTGGAAGTTTGAAAGTGGAATTTTGGGAATGTACAAATAGTTTGATTCAAGGAATGCCTGGAGGTGAAAAGTTATATATCAGAGGTGTCTTAAATGACCATGTTGGAAAGGAGAACAATCATTATGATAGCGTGAATAGAAGTTGTGTATGGAATTATGAATGAAGGAGGACGATAAAATTCATGCTTAGATAGAAGGTTTTGAGTGGGAGGAGAATTAATAAAACTATAATAGTTATCAAAATCCTTTATTACATGTAGCATAAAATTAGATTTGATTGAGTTTTTAATTAAAACTTGTCAAAACAAGGAATGTTTACGACTTTCAAACAACAAGTCCTCACTTTTCCTTGTTAACCCCCACCCCCGATTTGGGGGGTTGGGGGGGGGGGGGTGTTGTTTAGAAAAACTGAACAAAACAAGGTTAAACTTTCCCTCACTTAACCAAACTGAACAAAACAAGGTTAAACTTTCCCTCACTTAACCCTCTATGACTTCCTCTCTTAAACTCCCTACCAAACCAAGCAGTGTTTTTTTCCCTCACTTAACTCTCTTCACCCTCAATAAACTATATGTATGATATAGTTACGACAATCGTGCGAGATACTGGAGGAGATAGTAATCATTTCTTTGTTATCATCGACTTACATAAATTATCAATGTTGAGTCCTTACTCTTTTGTGACAGTTATGCATAAATTATTTGGCATATCCAGTTGGAGGTTCCATGGCATATAATGTTTATTGATGATATTGTTTTGGTTTATGAGAGTAGAGAAGGTTTAGATGCTAAAATAAAAGTGTAGAGAGAAGACTTGAAATCTAATGGATTTAGGATTAGTAGAACGAAAATAGAGTATATGAAGTGTAATTTCAACCCGAAGCCAAAGAGAAATAAGGGGAGGGGGTCCATATAGATGGACAAGAGATACCTAAGAGTGATAGCTTTCAATATTTATGGTTGATTATTCATCATGATAATGAGATAGAGAATCGTGTCATGCATATAATTAAAACATGATGGGTGAATTGGAAGGGTCCTTTTGGAGTACTTTGTGATCGCAAAATACCTATGAAGTTAAAAGAAAAAGATTGCTATAAAGCAATCATGCTTGGATCCAGAAAGTTAGTGTAGCTGAAATAAGGATGCTAAGATGAATGATTGATAATACATTAAATTATATGATAAACAATGAGCGTATTCATGAAAAAAGTTGGGGGTACCAATTAAGAACAAAATAAGTGTTTTTTAATACTTAAGGTGTGTTTGGTTGCAAGCAAATGGAGTGAAAGTGGATAAAAGTATACTTTTACTACTTTTGTTGTTTAGTTACAAACAAGTGAGACTTGAATCTCACGGTTAAATGTCATGTAAGTGGTCTTGTTCCCTTCAAACTTTGGATCTCTCATCCTAATTCTCAAGCTTGAAGTGGATGAAAGTGAAATTGTGATAAAAATTTTTTTATTCTTTTCACTTTTCATTGCAAGTCATTTTACTTGTTTTCTACCAAACATATAAAAGGATAGAAGTGTCACTTTTAAAGGGACACAATTTGTAACCAAACAAAAATTATCAAAAACTTACTTCAAAAAAGTGGAGTTTTGGAAAAATCACTTTTTCCAGTTTACTCCACTTGCTTGCAACCAAAGACACCCGTAGGTGGTTTGGACATATGTAACGTAGACCAATATATGCTTCCGTAAGGAGCAGTGATACTATAGACGTTAATGGAGACTCTAGGAGATTTGAAGTGTTAAAGAAGGATATGAATCTTGTTAGCGATATAGAGGACATGGCTCTTAACCGACCTGAATTGGTAGAAGAGGATTCAAACAGCCGAACACAGAAATTTGGGATAAGGCTTTGTTGTTGTTGTAGATCTTAATTCTACAAATCATTGGGCTAATTTTCTAGGAGAAATCTTCTGGAATCTCCTAATACCTCTTTCTTTTTCTGCAGCTAGAGAAGCCTGGAAAGATAAGAATGGGAAATTGGGAAGTCGACGAGCTTTCGAAAGAGCAACTCCAGTATGCTGCAACAGACGCATTTGTTTCTTGGTATCTACATCAGGTGTGTACAACAGCATTTTCTAAACAACTGTCTCTATAGTGTGTGGACTCACAAGAGAAGTTTTGTCATATTTCTTTTCAGATTCTAATGACCTTTCCAGATGAAAAGTGCAATAGTGAAAATACAGGGGAAGGGAATGATGCAGTATCTTGACAAGGATCCTTCAGTTTTGCCAGCATACTAGGCAGCACGAGACATCATGTGAACTTCCCTACTTCGATGATTCAATCAGGTACTTGGTATACCAGTTAGATGTTTTTCCTTTAAATTTAATTATGTAAATTCTTATAAAAGTTTAACATTGTTTTCTTCTAGACTTTGTCAAGGGACCTGAATATTGGAATTATGATCGTTCCTGACTTCAAATTTAAATATACTTATCTCATTTTAGGCAAATGGGGATTCATAGTGTAGTTCTTGTGCAAGTCCTTTTTTGGAGATAAACATTTGGAACGAATCCCTTCTGCATGTCATTAAGGATAATTAAAGAAACAAGTCAAAAGATATAAACAAGCACAAAGTCCAACAATATTGTAATGATAACTCTGTCGGCAAGTCGCTAGTTGCTAGTTTGCTGCAACTAGCAACTAGCAAGTGGAGTCGATGTACGTCAACCACTTGCAATATCCTTCACCATCAACGAGCTATGTTGCACGAACACGAACAGAAATACGGATAAGGACACAATATGGGTACAAAATACAAACATTTTTAAATATGTATAGTGTAATCATGGATCATCTATGTTGCACAAATACAAATACCGGTACTAACACGATACATATACGGGCACTTTTTTTCGGTGTCCATACAACATAGCCAGCGAGATACCTTGCTGAAAGTTTATTGTAGGAGATAAAAGATCGTTAACAAGTATATCAAATAGACATTTGATAGAATATTTCATTGTTTTATGTGTCCCACCCCTACCCATAAAACTCCAAATCCCTTAT
The DNA here is from genome assembly GCA_029216955.1 of Iris pallida. NCBI lineage: Eukaryota > Viridiplantae > Streptophyta > Magnoliopsida > Asparagales > Iridaceae > Iris > Iris pallida. Next base: position 6,999,752 of record JANAVB010024997.1, on the reverse strand, counting down.
TGAGTAATTGATGTGGACCATGATAGCCAATAGTACTAAGGAGGCCGAAAGTTAATGAACCGGTGCATGACCACATCTTCTGGAAGTGACGACTTAGTTGATACCATGTCACACTGGTAATAAGAACATATTTGATTTGATAGAATATTTCATTGTTTTATGTGTCCCACCCCTACCCATAAAACTCCAAATCCCTTATTGAGTAATTGATGTGGACCTTCCCCGATTATCAAATATATTCTTATTACCAGTGTGACATGGTATCAACTAAGTCGTCACTCCCAAAAGATGTGGTCATGCACCGGTTCATTAACTTTCGGCCTCCTTAGTACTATTGGCTATCATGGTCCATCACAAGGTAGTCAAAGGCGTAAGGTGCACTCGACATACAAAGGGTCCATATCGTCTGAGGCACACTTAAGACGTGCATCTGAGCGAAGCGAGGTGCAAAAGTAATAAATAGTAAAAATATACATAAATAGATTATTAATGTATGAAATAAAATCAAATAACATATTAAAACCAACAAAAATATGTTAAAACATAACAAAGTGAAGTAGCATAGCAAAAATACTGTAATAGTAATAGCAGTTAACACAACTAACAAGAGTTTGTATTCTTCCTACCATGTTTTTAGCAAATTTTATTTTTTTTCTCTTCAAACTGTAACCAACTTTGGCAACCATGGAAGGGCTATCTCCCTCCCGCTTGTATGAGGAAATAATTATTTCCATGCCTCCAATTTTTGTATATATATATATATATATATATATATATATATATATATATATATAAGAAAACCATAAGGCGTGCCTTTTCTAGGTTGCTCCTTGCTGAAAGGCGCGCCCGAGGAAAAGCGCCTCGCCTAGTGAGGTGCGAGGCGCAGTTGTTGTGCCTTTATGCGAGGCGCGCCTTTGAATACCATAGTACCTCACCTACCATTATGGTCCCCTTGCCAAATACCACTATGGAAAACATCTTTCTGGATATTCAAGAGTGTGAGGACTCTTGACTTTATCCCAGTTTTCTTTGTTAACCGTTGTTATTCTGCTTTATGACTCTTCTGAATTCCTGTCAAACTCTCTAATTGGCCAGCTTCTCCAAGATAGACAATTGAGGCAAATACAAACACCTAAAAATAGAAAGAAAAAAAACCTTTATTATTAAAATGCCGCATCTCGGCATTGTAAAGCAATTGTTACCCTCGCAACTCGAACCCCATTAAGTGACTACGTACGAAGCTAATAGCTTCGTACCCATGCTTGACCAAGACGCCAATTACCTTCGGCTTCTTGACTGCGTTGACATCCACCACGACCCTGGAACACGTTCAAGAGGTAGCCCCTTGTATCCATGAGATGACCCTCACAAGATTGTGCACTCATGTACCACGACAACACCGAATACATATGTATACAGCCTCGTCGTGTTGTTGTGGATATGCACATTGGTTGTCCCTTTCGCGTTGTCGCCAAAGGAGCCAAAACAGTGTACTTGTCTTGTCTACTCCCTTAGTACGTTGGACCCCCACGGTAGGCGGCCCCCCTTTGTTGACATAGCCAACGAGGTCGATACAGACCTCGTATCCTCAAACCCTATTAAGTGACTACGTAGGAAGCTAATACCTTCAAACCCATAATTGACCAAGATGTCAATTACCTTCGTCTCGACACCGTAAAGCAATTGTTACCCTAGCAACCTCGAGCCCCATTAAGTGACTACATACGAAGCTAATAGCTTCAAACCCATGATTGACCAAGACGTCAATTATCTTGGGCTTGTTGACTGTGTTGACATCCACCACGACCCTGGAACACGTTCAAGTGGTAGCCCCTTGTGTCCATGAGATGACCCTCACAAAATTGTGCACTCATGTACCACGACAACACCGATTACACACGTAGACAATCTCATCGTGTTGTTGTGGATATGCACATTGGTTGTCCCTTTCGCGTTGGTCACCAATGGAGCCAAAACAGTATACTTGTCTACTCCCATAGTACATTGGACCCCATGGTACCCCCCCCCCCCCTTTGTTGACATCGCCAAGAGGTCGATACGGACGCGTGTTACCGAACATGGAATGAAATGGAACTGATGTCGATAGGACATGCAATGAGTTTGGGGGACTTAACGGGTGGAAGGTCACGGCTAAGACTGTCGGCCGCCCTCCTTTCAATCTCATTGCTGATTATTGTCAGTAGGTGAAGAAATGGAGAGAGAGAGAGAGAGAGAGGTATGCGGTTTTATTCGTTTCTCTTTCTGATCGGTTACTGGAGATTACTGATCGACATCTGTCAAAGCAATGGGATGCTTGAATTTTAAAGGAAGGGGCTCGGGTTTTTCTTCAAAGAAGAGTTCTTATGCAAGTTTCGTATTGATTGTTTCCAAAGTTGATAATCATTCTCGTTCTTGACTATTTGATCTCTCGATAATTTCTCTCCCAGATTTTTGGGGGTTTCTATATATCCATCCAATTTATGCTGACATACTATATAACATTGTTTATCTTTTTTCTTCTAGACATCTGCATGGCATCCCAGCCCATTAAGAAAATATGAATTATTTTCAGCTAGCTTCATGGATGGGTTGCTTGTCATAGTCTGACTTTGCTTACTAAAAAAACTTAACCGATCCATCATGTAAGCCCAACCCTACTGAATTGAACTCCTTTTCCCTTTTTTTCTTTTCTGGTCACTTCGTATATCGGATTACATATATAAGAAGAGGTGGGTTGCATTTGCCTCAATATTGACTTCCATGCACTAGTGACCGAAATTTGTCGAAGCCTAGAACTTTAGGTTGCATATAGGTTATTAGGCACTGATTCTGACACGTTAAGGTAGGGATCATTATTGGGCTCGAGGCCCATGGGCGTCTGAAAAGTTCGCTCAGCCCGATGGGCCAAAGTCCGATATAGCCTAACTATTAGGGTAGTCCGATCCGGTCCATATTAGTATAGGACATGGCTTGGGCTAAGCATCCGCCTACCCGAGGCCTATCCGATACGAGCCCGCCCGAGCCCATCTCTAAAAGGCCGTCTAAGTCCGGCCCGAAAAGTCCGATACATTCCTAATAATAGGGTATATATTTCAATTTAATTTGGAAGAGTTTACAACTTACAAGTAGTGAAGTTCTAATTACCAATGTTAGTAAGCTTGTGCTTCGATACATTTGTTTTGTTTTGTTTTTTGTTTTTTTGGCAAATTTGCAGAGTTTTGTTTGATCATGCTTATTTGTGGGATGTACTATTGTTCCTCTTGTTTGCATTTTTCAGAATTTATATTGGCGTTGGTTCTATGCTAAACGTCATTTATGTGCTTTTGAACATTCATCGTCTTGATCAAGGGTGAGCTTGTGAACATTCTGACTAAGGAATCCTGGATTTTATGAACATTCAACGTCTTACTTAAGGGTGTGCTTATGAACATATGTAATAATTATGTTCGAGAAGGCCCATTTGGGCTTTTTATAGGGTTAGTCCGGTCCGACCCGACTTGGCCCAAAATATTCGACCCTTGTGGGCGGGTTTGGGCTTCATAGATAATAATTAAGACCGACTCGGCCCGGCCGAAATTTCTTTAGGGCCAAAAAAGATCGGCCCATGCCCGGCCCGAGCCCATACTTATGGGCCTAGGCGGCCCGGCCGAAATTTCTTTAGGGCCAAAAAAGATCGGCCCATGCCCGGCCCGAGCCCATACTTATGGGCCTAGGCGGCCCGGCTCGGCCCAGTGCCGATCCCTACGTTAAGGATTAAAAATATGTGCATTTTTAGAAAATTAGGATGCATGTACTGTATGGATACAATTATCTATATATAACTATACAAGAAAACATATTTTAACACATTATATCTTGATAATATCTATATTTATGCATGTTTCTTGTAGTAACTAGGTTCCACAAAGTTTTAGAAAGGATTCGATACAAAGAAATGTTATTTCTCGCATCTCAATTTTGTTTGACATGGTGAAGTCCATGGAAAATCACTTTCAACCATATTTTGGGTCACTTTGGAGTTTAGATATGCACAAGCCATATATGAGTGTCTTAAAAGCATCATGTTAGATGCGTGTTAGATACAAATAGGGACACAAATACGGTCCTCTTGAGGAGTATCTGTGCAACATAGTTAGATGCGTGTTGGAGCTCTATTATGCTTGTTTGCTTCGGGTCTGGTTATGTTGAAGAAAGATGGTAGCGATTGGTTTGGGACGGGTGTGTGGTTTAAGAGATGTTAATGTTAGAGGATTTGGCCAGGATATGGGGTTCACATGGTTATATCCACTGGAATTTAGAAATGGAACGGGTAAAAATGTATGAGCTGTATTTTATATTTTTAGCTGAAACCTATATAGTATATACTAATACAAACCTTGGGAGAACTCATCCTAAAAGCTAGCCGTCAAGTAGAAAGTTATATTTGCTGCCCAGTCTTACTTATTGATCCAAGTAGTCTAGGACAACATAGCACCGGAATTTCAGTGTCAATGCCATACCCGTGCCCGATACATATTGGAAATTCGACACTAATACTGTGCATTTGTATGTACTTCCTTGCATATCCTAAACTTTAAAACACTGCTTATCGTATCTATAGGGGAAAAAAACATATAAACTGAAGGTGAAATAATGTTTGAACATATGAATTATGAATGCATTTTGTCATAGTTATCATTCTTTTTCAATAAATGAACTTATGTCCGCCTACCTTTTGGGGAATGAGGTTCTCTACTTCTCCAACAGTTATTTTTCAATTTCTATGTACAAGATCAAATTATTTATTGAGATGGTCATATATTTATTTATTGGCATGTCTACACATCCATATCGTGTTATTATGATTCTATATTGTAAGTTTTTAAAATTGGACAACTTCGTAGCTATGAGACTTGTTCAGGTGAATAAAGCATTCATTGCTTTACACACCCTCTGAAGCTTCCTTTGCTATGTTACTGTATCATTGTACCAATTTCGACATTAGCCACATTAGTTATGTTTTGATGCAACAACAAGATGTTATTTATAACAAATAGTTTTGTTGGTTGGTTAATTGGTCATATTTTATTAATGAAATGGGTTGGATTGATATTATTCTGGATACGGCAAAATCATTCTAATAAGTACCTTGTCAGAATTATGAAATTCTATGATTCAAATCTTTAGTATTTTTTTTTTTAATTTATCACATGTGTCTACTATTTAGGCAGAATGACGTCGCCTACTTAGATTGATAGATCGAAAGGAAATTGCTATATACTCAATTGAAAGAGGAGAGATGCTTCTGGATCTAATGTTGGTTCCACTAAGGCTAACTTTGCAAGAATTGATAGGAATGTTTATTATTGAACCAATCCGTCTATCAAAGAAAGTCAAATTTATGAGAAAATGTATTACATATCAAACTATAGGTATTTCATTGGTTGATAAGAGTAACCACCAAACTAATGAAAAATGCATAAAAGATGAATATGTTGATAAATCATTTTGATGGAACCGGTGGACCACACAACAATATACTTGTGAATGGAAAAAAGAAAATATTATGATTCCTTGTTCCTGAAAATATTCTCTCCCAAACTTCGTAGTGAGTGGAGAATTCCAATTTGTTTCAATTCCATCTAGCTTACCATATGAATTCTATCAACATTAGTTAACTAAGTGCACTGCCATGAGATGCTTATTTTAGGAGTGGTATATCCATTGAGGAAGTCGGGGGGCTTATGTACCCTTCGGCTTTAAGTAGGGGAAAAAACTAGTATATGACCCCCTTAAAAGGAAAGGAAAAAAAAAGTTTACAAGGGTTTTTCAACAAATATGTTAGGTCTTGTGCCCTCTCAAACTATCCAAATCCCTTCTCTGGCTGCTGCTGCTGCAAGCACACCGCAGATCTGTCCTGGCCACATCAGTCTGACCCATTCCACCGTGGTACACCCTCTGCTAAACTGCCGTGTTCCCTCAGCTCACTATGGTGCTCACCACATTGTTGCGATCACACCAGTGCTACAACTAGCGTAGGGAAGCCTCGACACTGCAATTTTGGGCTCAGCTGACCAAAATTCCTGTGTCCGCCCCTCCATTCTGGCCCTTCAGATATTTATTCTAGAAGGCACTAGTAGTGGTGAACTTTGGCAGGACTAGTGCACTCCAAATTCTGGCGACTGATTCTTTTATGCACATGTTCATAATGCTAGGCCATCAAGTTTAGCATCGAGGGTTTCTTGAACATATGGCTATGCTATGATGTTTCAATTTTTTCATGATATAACATGATAAATGTTCACAATAGTCATGTTTGATTCCTGAAACTTAAGTATGTCAGTTGTATCTATAATTAGCTTGAACTTTATAAAAACAATTGCCAGTTATTACATATTGCTATAAAATCTAACTTATCATAATAAATTTTCCATTGCAGGTAGTGAGGGGCTCAAGAAGAATTTGAATTTAGACCTAGAGCTTTGGTTGTTGCTGGTTAATTATATTTAGGAGCCTTTTTGAATGAAAGAGGACATTTCCGAGAACGAGTTGTTTCACATTAGTTTGAATTTAACTTCCTAATAATTTGGTTCAATTGTATTTGATGGTTTGATTACCTTGAGGACTTTGTAACCTCAATTGCACCAATACCTGGGATTTTGTTTAGATTTGTAATGATTTCTTTCTTGTTATCTGGTGCTTATGAATCAATGAATCTGTGGATTTTTTTCATCCTGAATCTTTGAAGCTATGTATATTTGCCGGTAGCGCAAGAAGTATTTGTATGTGACTTGTAATTTGGTTTGATATATTTTGATTCTGATTGGTATTTGTGTTTGAGTAAAGACTAAGAGCCCAACTGCAACTGGTTTGCTGCATTATGATCAACATGTGTTTAATTGCTTAGTAAGAGCTAATATTTATGCTTTCTTGTAGAAGTTATTATTCATCTATTGTAGGGGGAAAAAAAATGAACAAGAACAGTTGGGAAAATAATATAAATGATTACAATTGCTCCATATGATAGATGGTCTAATTCAAAATTTCTTCTTTTGATATTACAATCAAAAGCAAAACCATTCCTTCCATTGGGCGCCTTTGGTCGCGCCGGCTGTTCATTGGTTACATGTGATAACATACTTCTTTTTTTTATAGCTTTGCTATGCCTGCAGTCAAATGCTTACAATTCTCTTACAACCGTTACATGTCGGACTTCGATTGGATGGGGGTGAGGGGGAGGTGGGACCCATGTGTAAGGGGGTGGGAGAGAGAGGTTATAAGAAGGTTGTAAATATTTGGTTGTAGAGCATTTTTTTTTTTTTTGGCACTTGTTCAATATAAAATGGCTTTAATGAATTTCTATCGTGTTTCATTAAATCATAAAAATAAAAAGGGGAAAAAAAAATTTGTTAGGCTATCCCCATATTAAGTTTTAGTGAATCCTCCCCAAAAAAATATATAGTTTCATAGGTGTTGAGTTTTGACCTTATGATGAACAAATGAACAAGTGTTATATATCATCTCACTAATTTGAGTTTTTGAATAGAGGCCGAAAACATAAACTCAAATAGAAACTTATATTGTGGTTATGACATGTGGTATTATTTTTACATTTAGGTCCTTGATTTTTTTCTGTTTAGGTTCTCAAGTAGGGGTGTAAACGGGTCGGACGGACACGGACAGTCCACTGTCCGTGTTCGGTCCGAAAATAAAAATGAGTTCGGACGGACGGACACGGACAGTCCACTGTTCAAATTCGGGCCGGACGGACACGGACAACCAATGTTCGTTAATTCAATCGGATGGTCTGCGGACAAATTAAATATATTATCAAAAGCTATTATTTTATCAAGATTACTTGATAGTTGCTAAAAAAAATCAAGTTGAAAGAAAATATAATGGAAGGTTATAGAATACAACAAACAATGGTAAAAAGTTAATGAAAATCGAGACCGGACAACAACAAATTGATGTAAAACCAAAATGATATGACATAATTGATGCAAAACCAAAAGGAGTTTCCACTATCGGACGGTCCGCGGACAAATTCGGACCGGACATGGATATGACCGTGTCCGTGTCCGATTTTTAAACGGACCAAAAAAAATGTCCAAGTTTTCTTCGTTAATCAATCGGACGGCCCGCGGTCGAACCATTTATCGAGCCGGACACGTACGGACAACGGACTACTTTGTCCATTTTACACCCCTATTCTCAAGGGATAAGAGATGAGATGCATGTAATCCAACAACTATTAGAACTTATGAGTTCCTATATGATTTTTTGTTTTGTTGAATATAACTCGTAAAATTAAAATACATTTTGGATTCTGGAAATTGCTGAAATACCCACTTTCGGGATGGGTGTTTATGAAAAATCCACCCGCAGGGTGAGTTTTATGAAATACCCAAAATTATGTATCTTCACGTTAAATATTCCAAGATTCCCTTTTGATGTTCTATATTTACAAAATTGCCATTTTGATAATACCATAACTATCCCTTCGCGCAAATTTGGTCATATATATGTATTTGAATTCACAAACTCATATTTGGATTGCGATTTTCGTCTTCTTCTTCTTCACGAGAGATCTGAATTCCATTGCCCTCAACTTCAGCAAAGATCGTTCGTAGTTCACTATGCTTTTCTTCAGTCGAACTCTCATCGCTCATCATCATCATCATCATCATCATCATCATCATTCGTAGTTTTACACATGACGGGGAATAGTCATTCTCCGTTATAGTAGGACGGAGAATGATCAACTGTTCTCCGTTATTTTAACACGGAGAATGGCAATTTTTCGTGATTTTAACACGGACCGTTCTCCTGCATTTTAACACGGGGAATGATCATTCTCCGTGATTTTAACAACGGAGAATGGTCATTGGTCATTCTCCGTGATTTTAACACGGAGAATGATTATTCTCCTGCATTTTAACATGGAGAAAGGCCATTCTCCGTCATTTTAACACGCTCATTCTCCGTAATTTTAACACGAAGAATGACCATTCTTCTGCATTTTAACACGGGGAATGGCCATTCTCCGTGATTTTAACACGAAGAATGGCAATTCTCCGTCAATTTAACAAGGAGAATGGCAATTCTTCGTGATTTTAACACGGAGAATGACTATTCTCCTGCATTTTAACACGGGGAATGGCCATTCTCCGTTATTTAATACGGAAAATGGCTATTCTCCTGCATTTTAACACGAGGAATGACCATTCTCCGCGATTTTACCACGAAGAATGGCCATTCTCCTGCATTTTAACACGGAGAATGACTATTATCCTGCATTTTAACACGGGAAAAGGCCATTCTCCGTCATTTTAACACGGAGAATGGAAATTTTCCGTAATTTTAACACGGAGAATGACCATTCTCCTGCATTTCATGAACATAACTTAAAGTTATACCTTCTTTTTGCTTACCAACCTTTGGCTTATGTGCAACTCTCTTAATTCTCTTCACATCAGCTCTCTTCTCTAACTGGGGTTCCAGTTGATGCTGATGCTGATGATGAAGTGGGAACTGATGATGACGACATGGTGTGAAGATTACGAATGGAGAGTCGCTGACGAGTTTTTGAAGTAAGGTTTGAAGATTTTGGAGGAGAAAACCTAGATCGAAAGTGAGCAGCGTATGGAAGAAGAGGAAGAATCGCGTTTTTTTTAAGAGTAGGTTTCGTGGGTGTTTTCAAAAATTAGAAGGGCAAAAAGGTCATTCCGCACCCTTTTATATATTTTTCGTTAATTCTGGGCACGCGATAAAATATTATTTTGTGGTGGATTTTTCATAAAACTTTTGCGAATTTTGGGCATTTGATAAATTTTTCCTTTTGGATTGTGACTATTTAGAATTTAAAAATAAATGTTTAATAGATGAGTTCTTGGAAGTCCAATTTAAAATAAAGGCTAAATTACAACTTGATACCATCAACTATTCGAGTTTTTAAATTTGATATCCTAAAATTTAAAAATGACAAAATTATTCCTCATATCCCCTATCGGCTGTCATCACCACGCCGCCACCACCCCGTGGCTGCACCAACCCTGCGCCCCCCGGCCCCTCCCCATGTCGCGCCCCTACCCTACCCCACCTGTCTCACCGTCGCATGGTTAGGGGCGCGGCACGGGTTAGGGGGCCTGGGTCGCGGGGGTAGTGCGGCCGCATCGTGGAGAGGGGGTCGGCGGCGCGGGGGTGGTGTGTCACGACCCGTTACCCAAATTGTTGGGCCGGGCCGGGCCATGTCCAGCCTACGCTTAAGATAAAGCGCAGTAAGCTGTTCTAGAGATAACAAGATAAGACTAAATGTGCTAACAATTCTATAAGTGAAGAAGAATTATAAATGCTCCAAACACAAAAGTCGTCTCATATATAGAAATAAGTCCAAAGTACAAGTCTGAAATGTAAAACTGGATACATGTCCAGTTACAAAATGATAGAGTCTAATACATGACTACTCTCAAAAAGTCTAAGTATCCCAAGCAGCTAAGCAAACTAGACGAGTCTCCCCGCAGGAACATCCTCGTAAAGCATAGCCGGGTCCTCGGCAGTAACTCCATAGTATGAGTCGCAGAGTAACTCCTCCTCAGTAAGTATACCTACAACGTTATCCTGTCAGGACGGGAGCAAGTACTGTTTTCTAGCAAACTAGCATATGAAACATGGCAATGAACATGGAAGAAATAACTGGAAACATGGCATCACACAATCTATCATGGCAAGGATACATATGTCATAAAGGCAGATGTATATGTAATGTTTAAAACTGTAGCAGGTACGTGATCGGTCAATAGGTATACAATGTGCTGTGGCACATAATAAAATGTACTTCCGTACAAGTGATAGGGCGAGAGATGTACATACGCACAAATCCGCCTTGGTAAGTAAGGCCTACGGCGCCGTAACATATAAAATAAAACTTTGCTCGGTACTATGTAAGGGGGGCATGATCACGTACAATACTATCAGTTTTCCCATAACCCATACTCTAATCATGTGAGAGATACAAAGAAACTGTCTAAGCATGGTAGTAATGGAAAGTACAATATGTGATGTTTTAACTTGCTACCCCAAGGATCAGCATTTAACATGGTGGGGTTTGCAGTTCATTTATGTGACAATATGTAAAGTTCGTAGAAAGTACTTGCCTCTAGCAAAGCAAAACAAGCTGCGATAAATGTGCTATAGATGTCCGGTAACTCGTCACTGTAGCAATAAATACAATAAACTTAGCTTTTTACACTAAGCTAGAATGCTAAGACACTAATCTGGTGCGACACGACTTGTGACTGGGCACCTAGCCAAAAATGATGACTTGGCATAGGAGACCAATGTGGGGTGACACACTATGTTAACTAACTTTCTAGGGTCTTTACACTAGTGAGGGGTGGGGTTCAATACGACTAAAACTCCAAATAACACAAAAAGCTACAAGTCGTAATTAATCAATAAATAAATCAAAAGACTATTGTGTTCTAACAATATTAGAGATAGGGAAAAAGCCTAGTTTTGCATAAAACAAAGTACCAAAACGATCCTTACTAACTATAGAAATTAATTATAATTTTTCTGGAATTTATTAACTAGTACAAATATTTTATAAAAATCAGTTTTCCTAAGTATACAGAAAGTGAGTTTTTGTTTCATATGCCAAACTAGTGGCAAAACAGTAAATTAAATACTACAAAAATTATACTAAATTAGCTAACTTAACAAAGTATCTACAAACTATTTTTTCATAATTTTAGCAATACTTTAAGTATTTTTAGAATATCAAAAACAGTAATGCACAATAATAATTAATTATCTGCGTATTTTGTCCATGTATATAATTTGAACCAAAGTTCAAATACAGGACCCAAGGCCACGAATCAAGTCCAATATGACTTGTACAGGTCTTGAATGTGTGAAAACACATTTGAGCCCAAATACCCATGCTAGGTTTGGACATCAAATGGTTGCAGTAATTTAAATACAATAAAAATACAATTTGGTAAAAGTACAAAATAATTATTAATATTTTAATAGGGCAAAGTTATGTATAGTGAAAAATATAAATACATGCGTTAAAAGTACATATATATTTGTAAGGAAAATACTTAATTTATAGAGTACAAATATACATATATAAATATATATACATATACATAGGAAGAATACTTTAATAATAAAGTGTATATATATATATATTAATATATATATACATGAAGATATATACATATATATACACAAAATTTACTAATTATAAAATATATATATACATATATATATAATACTGTAAAATACAGTATATACATATATTTATATATACTAAATTATATCCATATACATATATATATAAATATATATATACAAAAGAAAAAGAAAAGAAAAAAGAAAAGAGAAAAGAAAACAGAAAGAAAAAGGGGGGGGGGGGGGGATTCGAACCCATGCCAGAGAAGCGCGCGGGGGGGGGGGGGATGTTAGGTCGGGTCGGGCTGGCCAGGGGGTCAGCCCGCGGCTTGTGTTAGGGTTAGGTTGTTGTTAATTTTATTAGGTTTAGGGTTGATATAATAATAAAAAAATAATATAAAACACAGTCCTGTGTCCTGACAGTTAGGGACACAGGAGTCTGTGTCTTAGGCTTGGCACGACACGCACGAGTCCTAGCTCGCGTGTCCAAGTACGGGGCTGGGATCGTCGTGTCCTGGCGAACAGCATACTCGAAAACGAGACACGTACGATACGAAATGGAGACTGCTACGTACGTGTCCGGCGAACTCGAGCGTGGAAGAGTGGGCGATCGGCGGCTGGGGGCGTCGGCGTCGTCGCGCTCCGGTGGCGCTGAGCTCGGCTCGTCAAGGCGAACGTAGTGGTGGTGGTGGTTGGGGGTGTTAGTCGCTGTGGGGGTGGCGGAGGAGATCGTCGGAGTTAGGGTTTAGGTGAACAGAAGTGGGGAAGAAGAAGGCCGTGGGGGCGTCGTCGGGGATTTTTAGGGTTAGGGTTTAGTCGAGGGGGGGTGAGGGGATCCTTTATAGGGGTTTGATGGCGGTGGGGGCAGCCGGGAAAGGCGGGGGCAGCGGCGTGGGTCGGTCGGGGCAGTCGGGGCAGTCGTCGGGGGTGGGTAGGTAGTTTAGCACTTAGGTCCTTAGGTTTTTGGTTATTTACAAATAGGTCCCCACAGGTAAATATTGCAAATAAAATTTGCAAATCCCCTCCCGCAGCTATTATATGCAAATAAAATTTGCATGAAACAAATAGGAATTTGCAAACTGATATCTAAACAATTTAATAAATTACAAAATGCATTAAAAACATTTTAGAAAATTGCAAATTGATATTTTAACATATAAAACTTATTTAAAAATCATTTAAAAATTCTAAAAAAAATTCCTGAAAATCTAAATAATTATTTTAAGGCTATAAATGACATTAAAAATTAATTTGCACTAATTAAAATGAATTTGAAAAATCAGGGGCTTACATGGTGCAACCGCGGGGTGGAGGCGGCGGGTTGGTGACAGTCGGTGGGGAGGAGGGGGGGGGGGGGGTGCAGAGAGATGAGGGATAATTTCGTCATTTCTGAAATTTAGGGTATCAAATTGATATCCAACAAATTTGGATGTATTAAGTTAGAAAACTCGAATAGTTGAGGGTATCAAGTTATAATTTAGCTTTTAAATAAAACATGATTATTATAATTGTCATAAAATTATGAGGGTGTTTGCAAAAAAATATAATAGTCATGAAATTATAAAGGGTGTTTTTTTTGCATAAAAGACGTTTTATATCTCATATGAGTCGGAGAATAAAAAAGTCTTCATCTTCTTCATTTTAAGAATCACCGCCATCGAAGAGGAAGAGGGAAGAGGAAAAGAACATGGAGATGGAGATTTTGGGAATGAACTTCAGCTGCGTGCTGTCGTCCGTGAGCGCGGGAAATATTCCGGCGAAGGACTGCCTCCTCCCTCTGATCTCGAAGCTCCTCGGCTACTGCATCGTCGCCGCCTCCACCACCGTCAAGCTCCCCCAAGTAATCCTCCCAAACCCTAATTTCTTCTACTCCTCCTTAGAAACCCTAATCTTCGATTGCCTAGAATTTCAATTGCTGAAACCCTAACAATAGCAAAGTTGGCTCCTTTTTGCGCAAATGGACCGGATAATGACGATCTTGAATGATTCATGTTCTTGATGGGTTCGGATTTTTGGGGGATCTGAGAGTGGTTTTAGAGCTATTAGTTAAAAAGTGGGTTTAGATCTACAATTGGGTACATTTTGGAGGAATATTGGTTATGGGCTTTAATTATTTAACCCTAACAATAGAAAGATTGTTTCTTTTCGCGAGGGGGAGTGAGTGGAGAATGGCGATCGATCGGTTAAATACTGGTTTTAGATCCGCATGCATAATGTTGGTCATTGTTCGTAAAATCCTCTTTAACCTTAGAAAACCCACCAAGGAATTGACCTAGTTTGGGGGACAAGAAGCCATCATGTTACATATATCCTCTACGAGTAATGTTGCATGGATACAATACAAGACGACACAATAATGACGTGGCAACATGGGTACGACATTGATTATGGCTGTCACAGTGTATTTTGGAGTTGACACGTCATGTCCTGATATGTGACATGGATTTTTAGAGTCTCCATCTGCCTAGGCTACGAGTTAGTGCCAGAGTTTCCATGTAGTTAAAATATTATGTCCTTGTCATGATACCTGAATGCCTGTGAGCGCACGTGACTGATTTTGATGTGCCCTAGTGTATTTTGGAGTTTCCTTGTCGTGTTACGTACGCATTAGAATATGACGTCAGTTTGGGTAGGGAAAATTACCTTATTGGTCACACTGCTGAAGCTCATCCAACTTGAGAGCAATCCTCCAAACTTATCTCAATAAGGAAAGGGTCCTGCCTAACAGTGAAGGTGAAAAGATTTTCCAGAAAGTGCATTATGACATGAGGTACCATAAAACAAAGAGGTAACTGGAAAGATGCTTACATATAAATAGTAAGTTAAAGGCTCAAACATCTATTTACTTACTTGCTATTCTATGTATTTTTGCTCTTTTTATGGAGTTGTTATATTTAAAATGAAACCAACATATGTAATCTATCTGAGCAGCAGAAATGCAAACTTATTGACCATTTGGTCAACATAATGTTATGGGGTATATTAAATTTGCCTCACCTGTCTATGAAACAAAACATTTGATTTGCTGTTATAGCATGCTCCAACTGAATTATTGGGTACTTCTTGAATGAAGCTCGTTTCTTTTTCAAAAGGCTGTTTTAACATGTATGCACTATAGTTTAATCACAGTTTCCGTGGCTGGTTACAAAATTATTAGGCAAGGAGCGAAGGACGTGTCTTACTTGTGTCTTAATTTGATCAGTAGAAGACAATCAGTCTCAACTCTTTCCTTTGTTGTGTTATTAACGTTTTTCGTGTATTGCAAATAACCTTCCACACTGGCTTCTGCTTTTACTGTCATTGCAGATATTTAAAATTTTGAAGCACAACAGTATCAGGGGACTTAGTCTTGCTGGCTTTGAACTTGAAGTTGTTGGTTATACAATTGCATTATCATATTGCTTGCATAAAGGAGTTCCATTTTCAGCCTATGGAGAACTGGTTTTTCTGTTAATCCAAGGTATAGTTTTCCAGTACCTATTCATAGATCAGGCAAACCACTGTTAAATGCTATTAAGCTAGCATACTTTTCCTTCTTATTTGTGTGGTATTTGATTCACTAAAACAAGTGTCTATGTTGTTTCTTTTGACAGCTTTGGTTTTAGTCGGAATTATTTACTCTTATTCCCAACCAATCGGAGCTAAAATATGGATGAGGGCGTTGTTGTATCCTTTATGTTTGCATATTTGGTTGTTGTGACTTGACTGCTGCATCTTAGTAGATGGTATTATTGTTCTTATACCTTGCTTAAGGCCTCGTTTTTAGCCACAAATTGCCAGTATTCTGTATGGCTTCCTGATCCATGTTTTCCTTAAGTGATTGTATGATAGATATTGTGCTGTAGCACCAACAATTTTGGCTGGTCGGATTGACCCTGTTCTATTTGAAGCGTTATATGTGAGTTACTATATCCATTGCATGGATACCTGACTCCCATTAGTTAATTATGATAAGAAACCAGTGCACTAAAATAATTTGATTATTGTAATTAGCGAAATTCTAAATGTTTTATTTTAATAATTACTCCATTTTATCACAATCAAGGTTTAATTCCAACTCCTTGAATTGGAAGGGGGTGGTGACTCCATCTAGTTTATTGGAAATTGGATGTAGCCACTGCTACAATCTTCCGGAAAAATGATTTGACAATCACAACACCTAAATTTTTCCAACCAAGCAGCATCTCTTAGAATTTAGTATATCAATTACAAGTAATTTGCCGGCATGAAATGGAGCTGCAATTGTATGCTTTAACTCAACACAAGTTAAACTCACATGTTTCTTTTTTTAGTTAGAAGCACATAGTGGTCCCCAGTGGAATTGTTCTTTTGTTTGCGTAGAGTTACATGATCAAATTGTTTGTTAAAATTATTATTCCAAATGAAACCTTCTACCTGAAACATAGTTTGATAATACTAAAGAATTCTGTTCTCACACGTAAGTTTAATCAAGGAAATGGTTAGGTCATGTACGTTTCATTGTTGTTCATGTATTTCTTACCATTGTGTATGTTTCCCTAATATTTTTATCGTGGTTTTAGGCATCTCAACATGCTATATTTTTCATTGCCAGAGTGCCCCAAATTTGGGAGAATTTCAAGGTAAATGAGACGTCTCAACTCTAAATTGTTTGAAGGATTCTATTTTAAGTTATTAATTTAAATGTTTTCTATTATATATTAGTAAATTGGCAGTTGCTCATTGCTTAGTTATGATTTCCTCAAATAGAAACCCACTATTACTTTGAATTTAATTGTCCATCAAATGGAGTTATAAATTATGCTGTTAGTTATAGTGTTAAGAAGGTTTGGAGGTCGAGAGATTGAAGCTATTGCAAATTGCATGGTCTGATGAGATAAAATATTGTAGTTGGATTAGCTACAGGATGACAAGTTGTAATATATGGATCTCTTTTGTAAAAGTGTCAAACCTTGAATTGTTTCAATAAGTTTGCCAATTGCCACACTTAAAACACAAGGCACTCCTTTACATGAAGGATTCTGCAATTCAAGTTCCTCACAATATTAAAATTGGAATTCCTGAAGGAGTGCTAATAGGAAATTTGAGTGGGGCAAAGGGCCATGCAGGTAGTCAATCCTGAGGTTTCCATGTCTTGGGACCAAAAAGAGGGTGCTAGCTATTGCTTGATGGTTTATCCATCCAAGATAGGATGGTGGATGTTTAGCAGCCTCATGATACGATAGATCTTCTTCCATGTTATCTTTCCTAATATAAGATTTGTGAACACGAAGGCCTCGTTTGGTTCACGGAAAGGAAATGCATTCCTCTGTATTTTCCATGGCAATGGGAAAGTAGGATTCCTGTCACATTTCCTTTCCGTTGTTTGGTTGGTGTAGGAAAGGAAAGCAAAAATATAGCAATGTTCCAATAATATCCTTACATATAAAATAAAAATAACATTATGAAAAATAACATTAATGGTAAAATAAGCAATAATACATGGTTACTTTTGTCATAGCTTTTGTAATAAATGTTGGGAAAGGAGGAGGGAAAATCAATCCCATGGGTCATGAGTGGAACCATATTCCCTCCAATTTTCCCCCTTGTGAGGAAATTGAAAAAGGGCCATGCAGGTAGTCAATCCTGAGGTTTCCATGTCTTGGGACCAAAAAGAGGGTGCTAGCTATTGCTTGATGGTTTATCCATCCAAGATAGGATGGTGGATGTTTAGCAGCCTCATGATACGATAGATCTTCTTCCATGTTATCTTTCCTAATATAAGATTTGTGAACACGAAGGCCTCGTTTGGTTCACGGAAAGGAAATGCATTCCTCTGTATTTTCCATGGCAATGGGAAAGTAGGATTCCTATCACATTTCCTTTCCGTTGTTTTGTTGGTGTAGGAAAGGAAAGCAAAAATATAGCAATGTTCCAATAATATCCTTACATATAAAATAAAAATAACATTATGAAAAATAACATTAATGGTAAAATAAGCAATAATACATGGTTACTTTTGTCATAGCTTTTGTAATAAATGTTGGGAAAGGAGGAGGGAAAATCAATCCCATGGGTCATGAGTGGAACCATATTCCCTCCAATTTTCCCCCTTGTGAGGAAATTGATTCCCAAGTTTGTGGTTACCAAACAAAGGAAAGGAACAACTTTCCTTTCCTACTTCCTTGAATCCGTGAACCAAACGAGGCCGAAGAGTATCGGTTGTTCTACAGTTTTTATAGTGAAATAACAGTAGGGGCATATGTGGGCTATTTGCCCTTGATATCTTGTGCGGGCTCTTGGGTGATGTGTCTTGTCTTGTCTGGTGCCTGTGCTGCATAGGTAAACATGTGGACCATTGTTTCCTCTTAAATGAAGCCTTAATCAGCAATATAACAAATGAAGAAGATAAGAAAATGACAGCAAAAAGGGATGCAAGAAAATTGACAAGGATGATATTTTTCTTTTGTTAGTCTTTTTGGGTCTAGGGACAACCATAGTTATTGGGTACACCTAAACGCCCATTGAACACCGCTCGGTTACGAGCATTCCGATTTAGGGTACATTTTTGATCCGGAACGTTATGGTACTCAATCTAGATTGCTAACGAGTCAATCGTTTTGAAATCTCAATTTAAACTTACTTTTGCATTCTTTCAATGGAAAGGAAGTTGGAAATACTTGAGATTTCTTGCAATTGGGATTCCATAGCTACATATTTCTTATGAACATTGACTTTGTAGTTTGTGCCATCGTGTTTTCTTCATTGCTCATGAGCCACAATTATGTTTCTGAAGTTGTTCATGCGAATAAGAAAATGAGCTTATGAGATTCCATGATGTTTTTATTGCTCTGTGTGAAGGTCCTGAGTCGTTTGCCTTTTAGTTTTTTGTACTTTATTAACATGTTATCATTTCGGAACATTGTACTTTTAAATTTGTAATGTCTTGTCCGATTGATGTATGACTAGAAAAATCTAGTCTTACATCTTAGTGAAAATACAATAATGAGTATTGATTTTCTTATGTTATATATACTGTTTTCTTTTCTTTCCGTATATGACATAATTATAGAGTCAAATTTGAAAAAGTAATTAGTTTCGACCCAATTAGTATTTTAAAGCTTACCACGAACCAAATTGGTGAACCAACTCATCCTACCCTCTCACCGGAGATAAAGACAAGTAGCATACCGTATTTCCGGACCCGTACCATGACCCAAGACGTACTGCGTTTACTGCGTTCCAGCTAACTTTCCCAACTATATTTTTTAACATGACCTGCTAAACTTTTAGGTAGAAAGTTAGCAGGTTGCTGTTGCGGCATGGTTGACCAGCATTAAGCAGCTACTGGTATGACCTGCGTGATCCATAAGACCAGTGTGATCTAATAGGCAATTTGGCAAAGAAAAATGTATTCAAATCAAAGGTAAAGTTAAAACAGATAAGAGATTAAACTAAAGATATTAAGCATAACAAACATTTTGTTCCTGTAGAAACTTTAGGGCTTATTGGAGCTGCTGAGGGATAACGAATGGAAGTCGAAGGTGGATCAAGGTCGCTTACTCCTAAGCCAAGTGTTAGTGTTAATACAAATTACTGAATGACAATGACAAGGACCAACAAGAATACAAAATTAGATGAAAGTTAAGTGGGTCTAGGACTTCAAGTGATATGGGTCACAAGTAAATGGTGATGCAGTTATAGTCAAGTCGGGGATGAGTATAGCCCATACATCTCCACATTATAAGCTCAACCTGTCCCGTTGCTTCTCATAACGTTATGAGTCTTAAGCCAAGAAAGGTATGCTCCTATTGAAATTTGAAGAACATTAGAAGAATGTTTAGCATCATAAATTATCTTTGCTATTAGCTATATGGTCTCTAACACTTGTGTTGGCATGTGTGACATGAAATGATAGAGGTTTTCTTACAGGAGGACGACATTTGGATGATAGATCATGGTAACTCCTAATATTGATTATTTTTTATAAGATGAACGCCCTCTCAAATTGCAATGTTACGTTGGTTAATAGGCACATCCGAGTCCCTTTTATCCTTTCTTTTCCTTAGCTTGTATTTCTAATGGCATTATCAGTTATTACTATTTTTATATTTCCAGTAACCTAAATATTTTAAACTTTATTAAAGCTGTAGAAGGAAATTACATATATTAAATATATACCTTATATATAAGTATTGACAAATATAATCTATATGCATCATCTCAAATGGCCTAAATAGTGTGTGTGTAAGTTACATAGGTTAAGTCATTTGCGAATTGAGGAATGGACATATAAGAACTGGTGAGCTATCCGTGATTCAAGCTAATGATCAAGTTTATAGGAAAATATTATTTATGAAAGCACTGAAGCAATAGGATGAAGGATCTATGTTATCAATACATTAAAATAATAATTAACAACAAGATTGATATGTATATCTTCACTAAGATAATAATTAAAGCTATTCATGTTTAATAGGAAAAAAAACACAATTAGCAGTAAATAGTACAAAAGAGTTGCATATAGACATCAACATTTGCTGCCAGTGTTGTCTGTGGACATCGGAGACTTCAATAATTAATTGTTGCCACTATTATGAGAAGATGGGAGAGAAGAAGGTGAGAGAAGAGTAAGGAGAAGATGGAGTCGTCAGGGGCCATTGTGGATGTCAATGGCCATTGCAGTTGTCATGATAACTTTCTAAAGATGATGCAATATAGGAGGCGATAAAGGAAAATAGAGAGCCTAGGACTTCTACTCTTATGATCCCCGGATTTAGGGGTTATATAATGGATTAACATCATAAGAGTTATACTCGTGCTGACCTGTTATGGTTATTGAAGCCATTAGGCCATGTTTAGTACAAATAAACAATTAACAACCTTTTACTATATCGGATACCAGTATTCCAAAATGACAAACGATAAAAGAACAATGCAGGACCTATTTTTCTTTCCAAAATTGACATGTGGGTTGATGACACATTGGACATGGGTGGTGGCATTTAAAACAATGTTAAGAAGTATCACAGTTAAACTACAAAGGTTGAACTGCCAGTTAAACTACAAAGGTTGAACTGCCTTAATTGAAAAGAAAAAGTATTATATTATGCAGAGATATAACTAGAAATGTATCCTTATACATTTAGGAAGTGTAAACCCAAGACCTGTGTATATCATCTTAGCTATTACTATTGTAAAGTATTCAATTCATTGTTTTTAATAATCTTGCTTGTCTGAAACCTACTTCATGATAATCCCTGTTATATGCCTTTTTTGCAGAACAAAAGCACAGGAGAGCTTAGTTTCATAACATGTTTCATGAACTTTGCTGGATCTCTTGGTAAGTCTTGTCACTTTTATTTTCCACAAAGTTTTATTATATTATGAACTCTCATCAATACTTTTACCTAATTTAATTCATTCTAGTGAGATTCTTAGAGATGTAGCAAATATTCAAAAATCAGATGGACAGTTTTTTTGTTAAACTTATTATAAATTGATATATATACTGAGTTCTTCACTTTTGTTCAAATGTATCTCATTTACTACTTAGGTGTCCTCTTATGAGTAAAATCTATATTACTTTTTAATTCCTCTTAGAATATTGCCATTAAAAACAAAATCTGTATGTGATGTCAATCCTGAGTGCAAAAACTGTTTTTCTTTATTAAAAATATTTATAATATACCATATATTTGAATTGCTGATGTTCTCTAACTAACGCAGTTACAAAAAATGTTGTCACGTGACATAAATTATCATTTTGCAGTGAGGGTCTTTACCAGCATCCAGGAAAATGCACCAACAAGCAGTATCCTTCATATGCTCTTGGCATAGTCATTTAATCTCCTTTATAATATTTAATGTCTCTAGTTTACTTGATAAAAGATAGGATCTTTGGAGGATTTGTTTTTCTACTTTAGATTTTAACATAATGATGTCTGATGGTATTATTTTCTTTGACATAAATTTTTACTGAACTCAAAACAAATGATTTTTTACTCTTGTTATGCGAGTTCTATAGTTAGGTGCTGTTTCTGCAGTGCAGTGTCCAACATATATTTGTATGTATCATGTCGTATGGTGATTGATCATAAATCTATCCCAATCAGCTTTCCTAAAGCCATTGATAACCAATTCACATAATGACTTTTTTGCAAAAATTGGACTAGAATTAAAATAATGAGAAAAAAAAAATCATATCAGAGGGGATGCTCTGATGCTTCTTCCTAGGTTTTTAACGCTAATCATGCCATTAACTTTTGCTCTATTGATCTAGTTGCGGGACAACCTTAAAGAGTGTTGATCTAGCGCTCCATAAGTTCATATATGATCAGGAACCTGTTAAAGAAATCAAGTTTATGATTGCAGGCCCTTTTTTAATCTGTAGTGTAATACAAGAGAGTCCAAATAAAGTCGCATATTCATTCTACCACACGTAGCACTATACATGTTATCTGTGAATGCACAAGCCTTTTTACTCTTATGCTTCAGTCTTGAGTGTTAACTCTTGCAGAGCCCATAAGTAACTTGTCCTTTATATTGGAGCTGCACTACCAGCTTTGAGATTAAGATTATCATGGCAAAGTCTTAAGGAATTTATCTTGAAATACCCTTTGGTAAAAAGCTTGTAGCTGAAAAATTACTGTTGTATGAAACTTTGTTGTTTTTGTTCATCACTTGTACTTGTACATGATATCAAACGTATGTTTATACCGGTTCCCACATGTATACACAGAACATATACATGATAATAGATTTCTGTTTATACATATCCCCATAAGCACCGGAACACACATAACCTAGAACATATATTGGCATCGATATTAATACTCGTTCTCTGTACAACTTTTTACTGCTTTTTCTACCTTAACTCCGTGTCAAGTGATTTTGGGTTCTTTGCTTGGTATTGCAACCAACGGCACAATCATGTGTCAGATACTTGTGTACCAGAAGTCCCAAGCCAAGAAAGAGAAGAAAGTGCAGTAAATCATAGAATTCAGGGAGGTTTTACTCTTTATGACAGAACACGTGATTTCTGTACTATTACCTATTTTCCATTGGCCTTACGATGAATACGTATTGTAAATGGGAAATGTAACATTTTGCTTTGCTAGTGGCAACCATTTAGGGGAAAGAAGTTACTGTTTCTTATATTCTTGTCCAAAATTTAACAATAGTTTAATGGCATTTCCTCCATTACACTTGTCATTTAGAATGGTACAAATTCTCCAGTAGATTTGTAATATGTAAAGCAGCATATTTAATCTGTTGTTTCATTATCTACCGTGAATGGCATTTAGAATGGCATTTCCTCCATTACACTTGTTATTTCGAGTAGAAATGAACCTCATTCATGGCTGCAGTAATTTCTACAGTGATGATGAACCCTAGCTTCATGGTCCTTGGCAGTGCTTTTGCCAAATATTAGGCGGGCCATTAGTTCAGATTACATTTATTTTGCCTGATAGGTGGGCCAAGAGCTGAGCCAGATGGAACCCTAGTAAAAGTAATTGGTTGGCAAAAAATGGATCGTTATGAACATAGTTAATGTGCAATGGATAATTCTGTGATGGCTGTTTTATGATGAAAAAAATGTGCAACTGATTTGAAAACATGCTGCTTTTCCAGTGCTTGGGTTGCAGTTTCTGCAAGGACATGGACATGGCTTGTGTTGCTGGGGCTGCACGCTCATGTATTGCCACTACATGTGTGTCCATTGTGGCACTCTTCTGTGTGCACCGTGGCGGTTGCAGTTCTCTGCGTCTGTTCTGCCGCAACGCTCTGTGTACACAGCCCATTGCACGGCTTTTTGTGCTCGTGCACGAGCACGGGCTGCACCATTCCTATGGTTTCATTGTCATTGAGTTCTCCATGAAGGACCATTCTTCAAACTCCGGCCAGTGATGGCTAAAGAAGAATGGTCTCTGTTGTGCATAAGAGGTCCCTCGCATTGTTAATCTCAGATGTTCGAGGACATTCTGCCATGATAGTCCACCATATAGATGTGTGGTCCACTGAAACTGCTTCAGCATGCGTATGTGTACAGTGACAACTTCCTGCTACAAAGATTATAAAGCAAAAGTTTGTAAACAACCATAGGCTACAAAGTGGTAGGGTGACTACACTGGCATTGCTGCAAAAAGCGTTATTATAAGTCTAATCTAAATTATGCAGCAGCATCAGTATATGTTGTTTAGGCAACTAAAACTGTCCAGAAATTTGTGATCCCGTTCAGTATGATTGTTACAAACTTGAAAAGAGCGGGTCAATCTTTGGAAAATTTAAAAATTTATTGGAAATAAAAAATACTCTTACAAATGTGGAAAAAAAATATCAAGAAGATGCACATTTGTGTATCTGATTGACTAGTCGAGCGTGAACTAATTTTGGGCTATGAATAACGTGTCGGATGGTTACCAGTGGAAGTAGGGATTTAAGCACATGTGATCCTGCTTTTACTAAAAAAAATTAAGAGTAAAGAGTTCCACAAAAGAAAAAACAATCGTTTGCTCTTTTTTCTCCCAACATTTTAACCTATTCTTTTTCTTGGTTTGCGGTGCAAGCCCAAGGAGAGGGCAAAAGACTTGATTAGGGATGGTAACGGGACGGATAGGGGATCGAGGACCATATCTCTCATCCCCGTCTCCGAGTAGTGTTTGAATTCTCATCCCCGTCTCCGTTCCCCGTCGGGTTCAAATTTTTTACCTCTATCCCCCATCCCTGTTAAACAATGCATTTTTCGTCCCCGGCCCCGCCCCGTTAGCACTTTCGGGACAGAATTTTTTCGTCTGTCTCTCGTTCGGTTAACAATTTTTTATGTACATTATAAGCTTAAAAAATTATTTTCATTCAAAAAAAATATATATATACAAGACATGTTAATAATAGTTTTCATAAAATAAATATATAAACTACTAGATAAATCAAGAGATCATACCATTTCCAATGGGTTGCACATATGGATATGGGTATAAGTAACCGGAGTCGGAGATTTATCGGGACGGGGAGTACTATACCCATACCCATCCGCAAATCCGATCGGAGAATTTTTTTTTTAATTCCCATCCCCGTTTTTAAATCTCTAAGCTCGTTCCCATCGGATAAAAAAATCGAATTCTCGTCGGGTTCGGTTGGATATTGCCATCCCCTATACCACGGGAGGCCTACTCCAATTCTTTATTCTCTTCTAAACGAGCGAGACAAAAGACACTGTCACCCCACTTGTTAGATCAAGAAGCCACCCACGACCTCAGGCAAGAAAGACACCAGCCGCCAAACAAAGTTGATCTTAATTTATTTTTACTGTAGATTCCTGAAGAATGGACTCAGGAAAAATAAAAAATCCACTCATTTATATATATATTAATATTAGGGTTGTTTAATAATAGGAAGTTATTTTCCACTCATTTGTATATATATTAATATTAGGGCTATTTAATAAGTGTCTCACATGATAGTTGATATTAGGATTTGGATCTCTAAAATGTCCAACTTAAGTATTTAGTCTTAAAATTACTGTTCACTCATTTCTATTTTAGAATTTTCTTTCGTCCTCGTCCACCACAAATGATATAGACACTATTATTGATTTAGCATTACCGACGTGGTATATTTTTGTGGGTCTTACCAAAGAAGATTAGATTATTTAAGAATGTATCAGATAATAGTGAAACTCAAGAATTGATTTGTATTCAAATCATAGGAGCGGGTAATCACCGATATGCTCATATTGTTGATGTTATTGCAGCGGCCAATATACCTATAGAAAGATCGGAAATAATTGTGTACATCTATCATCTAAATCGTAGTTCAGTGTGGAACGAAAAGATCGTTGTTCCGTACAAAATGTGAACATAAAAAAAAGACTGCTGCCAAAATAATGTTGAAATGATTATACTGTATTATAAATCAACTCTTCCGTTAACCCAAAGATCACCAGTTTCCAAATTGGCGACATGGTGCAAAATAGAAAATAATCTGTAAATATAATCAATGAATCTGTTATTTTACAATGTCAATCTTATACATGGGATGGCTCTTCCAACCCCACTTTTATACTTTTATAATTTTCTTACAAATAATAATGCTAACTGGTTATTAAAAAAGAGAGGACAAAGACAACACTAAGGGATACTCAAAACTCATCCCACTATGAGTTGTCCTCTTAAAAATTTCACATTGAATCAAAGAATAATTTAGCGCGATAAAAAAAGTGCAAAAGAAGGAAGCCAAAGAGTTAGGATTAAAAAGAAGAGGGGGATTTACAACATCTGGGGAAGAAAGAAAAATTGGCATTCTTGGAATGCGGAAAATACAAGCATGGTTGAGGTTTGAAAGCCTCACTCCTGTAAAAATTGGAAAGCTGGATTCCCAAGAAGCTCCTCTGCAGGTTTGACATCTTGAAATTCCTTCTCTTGTATAGAACTAGATATATCATCAACCGAGAAGGGAATGCTGCATCATTAAAACCGATGGGGAGTTAGATTATGCATAAGTCTTCGTTTCAGGCTTCCATTTAAAGAAATAAAACAGTTGCGTAAGACTTGCCTCGAATTGTCATCCAGCAAGAAGGCACTACTAACAGCGTCGTTGGAGTCCTCTGTCATTAAGATCCTCATGCTAGAAAGAACCTGAATAGAGATGCAATATGGTCAAGAGAAAAATCTCCCCTGGAAAGTTTTATGCAAATACGTAAGCTTTATCTGTTGACATGGCTCAAATATTGTCCTCAGATGCTCAACAAGAATGTTTCAGTAGTTGGAATTCAAGTGAGACGATTAAATGTTTGTACAATTAAACTCTATTTATTGAGTTCCAAATATTCATCTCTTTGATAAAATTTCACTACCAGGTTCGTGTTATGGAGAATTGAAAATGTGATTTGTCAGGGGAGGCACGACAGCAGAAGTCACCATAAGTCATATGTAATCTAAGCTACTCCAACTCAAAAGGCAGAGCTCTGTGAGTCGAAAACCAGCATCAAATGTATACACCACTCTTTTCTGCAACGAACAGTGGGAATGAATGATCCATTAACAATAGAGAAGAAAATAGCTCCTTCAGTCCTCAAACTGGATCCTAGGAGATTGGGTGTTTTGTGGTGGTTTGGTGAATGAGATGAGAGAAACAAAGGGTACACAGAACTGAGCCAGAAACTCTCTCACTGTTGCTCTTATATCTCATCCTCCAGTCTTATTATACTTCCTCCTATAGAGATAGGACCTTAATTATTACTAGATTGAGAATTTTATTCTTAATCAAGTTCACCCCCTTGTTTCCACAATGAAATTCTCCCCCAAAAGAAATCAGTTACAAAATTGGGTCAAGATTGTCATATTGATGAGTCTACTAGAAGCCTACATATCAAGGTTCTAAACGGCGGTAGGCGGGTGCGCGGCGGAGAGTCCGCCTACCGCCTAGGCGCCGCTTAGGTGGTCGATACATTTTGAACATTTTTTACTATCTTACCACTGTTTTTTTGCATAATATGCATACTTTAAGGGTGTTCCATGCATAACTAAGTTGTAGAACGAAGATTTATAAAGTTTTAGTTTCCTAAAAGTGAACCATATGCCCATAATGCTTACAAAATCTTTTTGGCCAAAAATATCTTGTTAGGTATTGCTCCGCCTAGGCATCCGCCTATGCCGCTTCACCTCAGCCTATGCCGTCAGCCTCCGTTGGCCGCCTACTCCACCGCCTACCTAAAACGATGCGGTGAGAGACCGCCTACTGCCTAGGCGCCGCCTAGGCGAACGCCATTTAGAACACTGCTACATATAGTGGTTGACCACCATGTTGTGCAAGCCTAGCAAGTAGGAAGAAGCCAAGTTGTGGGTAGTCAAACCTGGTTGTTGACCATCCTATCTACCAAGCTCGATCACAAAAAAGGTTCTCATGGTGTGGTTGATCCTGGGGCTAGTGTTGCAACCATAAAAAGGTCACAGTTGACCACTCAGCTGTTATAGACCCCGGGTGCTTGAGTTGGTGACAGTGAATTCACAGTAAACCTTGCCGTCTCCCTGTCAATATTCTGACAAGTTTGCAGCTTAGGCTCTTGATTAGTTTCATGGGATCATAAGGTAGATCCTGATGGATCATAAACGTGTCCCCATCTCTCTCACATAACTCCACTAGTCTTCTGTCATGTGCGAGTCCCAAATGGTTGATAATCAGATGCAAGACAGAAAACTGATGAAGTCCCACTTGGATTGTACCTCGAGCATTGCCCTTTCTCTGTCCCCAAACCCCGAATCAGAGACTTGTGATCTAGAACAGAGCGTCACATTGAGCAACCCCTCGCACTAACGACATTCTCAATCACCTATGAGACAATCACACCCTCCTAGTATAGACCATATGCCAACCTTGAGTTGGAAGCAGCAATCAAGGAATTTTGTGATCTAGCACAGAGTGTCACATTGAGCAACCCCTCGCACTAACGACACCCTCATTCACCTATCTTTGGAGTCACTCCCTCCTAGTATAGACCATATGGCAACCTAGAGTTGGAAGCAGCAATCTAGGAATTTTAGTGAACGGCTCCCTTTTATACAAAGGCTATCCTAGATCAGAGACAAATTTTTCAGTGACTTAGACTAGTCAAAAACATATCACAGAACCAAGACTACATGCAAATGTTCACATATGACTTCTCTAGCGGATCAATAATAGATGGCTGTTGAAGTTGCAGACTCTAGGGTGTCCGGAATCATATAACTAAAACAATCGGTGGTAGAACTAATCACTTGAAACCAAAACATTGTGAAGACGCTAGCTCTCAGCTATCTTTCTCAATATGAAAAGAACGAAAGCAGCAATCTAGGAATTTTAGTGAACGGCTCCCTTTTATACAAAGGCTATCCTAGATCAGAGACAAATTTTTCAGTGACTTAGACTAGTCAAAAACATATCACAGAACCAAGACTACATGCAAATGTTCACATATGACTTCTCTAGCGGATCAATAATAGATGGCTGTTGAAGTTGCAGACTCTAGGGTGTCCGGAATCATATAACTAAAACAATCGGTGGTAGAACTGATCACTTGAAACCAAAACATTGTGAAGACGCTAGCTCTCAGCTATCTTTCTCAACATGAAAAGAACGAACTCCCATAAGGATGATACACCACAAAATATCCTTATCTGCACACATGTAGCTGCTACATGTTTTTTAGATGCACCAATAACAAGGGCCCTACTACAGTTTCATGAAGAATGTCCCAGAGATCAGGCATCCAAAAAAAGGGGTAAGAGGTAAACACAATCCAGTTTCTCAAAGATATCCAGAAGTATATATTCATGCAAGCTCAGGAAACATAGCACCAAAATTATAAATGTGTGTGCCCATGCATGGAGAATCTAAGTAGATCATGTGCGTGAAGTAACGGAGGTTTTTGCACTTACACTTGAAGAAACACTTTGGGTGTTATACTTGTCATCCCAGTACTGTGTGCAAATTCTATAAAGCTGTTGAACGCTCAAGATCTGCAGTATAAATTGTAAAATATTAACAAACACACACACACACACACACACACAGAGAGAGAGAGAGAGAGAGAGAGAGAGAGAGAGAGAGAGAGAGAGAGATGTACCGGACAGAGATCATTCACTATTTCGTCATAAGAAATCCTATATTTTTGAAATATGACCTGCATAGTTGCATCAAATGTACAAAATCATAAGATACTTTCAAAGAGAAAACTTTACTGACCTGAACACCATAAACATGATCTAAATGCTTTTTGAATTTTATAGTGTCAATATTAGTTTTAGTTGAATAAAAAGGAAGGTTGGGAAAATAAATTGCGATGCTACAGATCAGAGTCAACTAGGAACCTTTTCTAAGACCTATATTTTTATTATAAATTACACTAGGATAGTCATAAGTTAATATCACACTTGTATTTCTATACTTAAATAATTTTATTAAGCCTGATGCTTTTTAGCATCCTATTTCACGCTCAAAATGTCATGTCCTCATGCATATAACATTTAAGGCTCCAAACTGACACCCCATGAAAAGTGAATGCAGCTAGTGATCATTGTAGTCAAAGACGCGCCTCGGAGCAAGGCACAACATCTGCGCCTCACACTTCACTAGGCGAGGCGCATTTCTCCGGGCGCACCCAAGGCGTGCCTTTCAGCAAGGCGCAACAAAGAAAAGGTGCGCCTAGGCGCGCTATTTTTTGTTTTTTTATAAAAAACAATAAGACATGGAGATAGCCCTTACCTGATACAAGTGGTAGGGAGGTAGCCCTTTCCATAATTGCCAAAGTTGGCTACAGTTGAACTTGAAAAACTAAAATTTATTAAAAACGTGGTAGGAAAAATACAAATTCTTGTTAATTTTGTTGAGTGTTATTGTTGCTATACTAGTTCACTTGGTTATGTTAACATGTTTTTGTTGGTTTTAATATGTTATTTAGTTTTATTTCTTACGTTACTAATTTTTTATGTATATTTTTATTATCTTTTATTTTGCGCCTCACTTCACTCGGGCGCACGCCTTAAGTGCGGCTTGCGCCTCGGACGATATAGACCCATTGAGCCTCCTTGCTAGTGATAAAGCCAACAAACAAGTAGAAAGTTTAAATGTCCCTGGAAAGTAAAAACTAATTCAGAATTTGCTTAGCAGCAAAGATATTCGATTCTGTGACAAAGATACAACTACAGGAAGGCCTTTATACAAAAAAAAAAATATTGCTATTGAATCTTCTTTGGATCATGTTAATGAATCTTCTTTCTCCACTCAGCTCTATCAAGAGCATCCACTCTATCAAAAATAGTATCATATCATGCTTCGCTGCTTAATCCAAGTAAATTTTTCTATGCCCTAATACTGTTATTCCTAACTGAAGCTACCACTAATTTTCCCGTATTTCAATAGATTCCTGGTGTAACCATATTGGCACTGTATGAGCACTATTACCCTAACAGACGTACTTATAACAAACACATTGTATACTCCAAGTCTCCAACTTCTACTTAAAGTCGCATATTTAGAAATAACATAACTTTCTGCTCCATGTCGATGAACAAAGGCTCAACAGCTTCCTTAAACTCCCCTAGAAATTTACAAGAATCAACTGGAAAACAAAATTAGTGAGAAAGGAAATGTGCGAGATAAATTAAGTTGATACTTGCCAGTGGGCAAGGGTATAAGATCCGAAGTATGAGTATGCTTCAAGGCTTGTAACTCCTCTAACATAGCTGCATGCCACCAACTCAGGTATAGTAACAGCCTCCGGATATGTCCGACGATCCAATAACTAGAAATAGCGGTACGAAAAAATGAAGTGTGGAGCTCATGTAAGCAAAGAGAGACGGTAACTCTGGAACGCGATGCGAGTGGAGCGACACAATGGTTCAAGATCCTCTATGACTGGTGTAGTAGTAGAAACATAAATAGCTGAGGATTGATCATCACTAACACTGGAACTAGATAGACTAGGATAATATGAGGACGAGCCGGTAAGCAAGTGGAGTAGGTGACGAATCAGTAGATGAAGAGGAGGACGTCTCAATTTCAAGAAAAAGAAGCTCCACTGACATGGATGGTGACATTGAACTAGAGGACGTGGCAAGACATAGTAGGGAATGTTCTAAAAAAAAGTAACATAACAAAATATATGAAGATATCTAACAAACCGAATCGTAAGATCTATATCCCTTATGCTGACTACTATATCCAAGGAAAACACATGTAGCAGTTTGAGAGGATAACTTATCACAAGCCGGCTCATTTTTATATATATTTATATAAGAGAAAATCTTACACCATTAACAAGTTCCAATTTGGTATGAATTTCATAAACAGTTTCAATTTGATATTATACTCACCAAGCAACACTTCCGGTTTAGGACAGTTCATGAGCTCAACAACAAGTTCGATATGGGCTTAATATTGTCTATAATCCAAGCTCATCTAGCTTTCTAATTTAAGCGAGCAAACCAAACTTGAGCTCAGATTTTAGGAACTTAAGCTTCCTTAGAGAGCACGAGCCGAGAAGGGGGGTGCTCGCTCAAAGCTCAGTTCATTCACTCCCCTAATTAAGGCTACTGCATTCATCACTTCTTGATATAGGTTAAAACTAATGATGAGAGCTTTAAATGATCTACACTTTTAGATTTATGTCAATCAGAATGAATTAATAGATCACTTATTTTAAGCGAAATTGAAGGGCTTAAGATAATGTAGATCTAAATTTTGAGTCAGAATATTGTGGGCATGTCCATCAGAATTATATTCATATGGCTAAGAGCATCTCCAACCCTATTGTGACTTTGGAAAAAAGTTGTTGCCACATAGGAATGACAAAATTTTATTCAAAAGTTCTTCTCCAATGCAATTGTCAAGTCAATTGTGAAGCTTATGTGGCAAAAATTAAAGAAGACATTGTGAAGTTGATTGTCTTGTTCTAGACAATGCACTTGACAATGTCTTCTCTTCCATGTCATCAATTATGAATAAAAAATATTAGAAAAAAGAAAGAAGATGAGTAGTTGTCTTAAAAGTTGGAACAAAAGTAAATATCTTAATACTTTATCTTCCAAGTTCCAAAAAAAGTAAACATTTCAATACTTTTGCATTGGAGAAAGTTTTCTTACTTCATTGTCCTTTGTGAATACAATCTTGCCACATAGATAAGACATTGTCTTGTGACTAATGCCACATAGGTATCACATTGTATTTCAAGACATTAGGGTTGGAGATGCTCTAAGGCTAACTATTAATAACTTCAAATGTAACCTATTGAAAGAGACATCTGACCTATAAGGCTATAATTGACAATGACTTATGTCACTTGACATCTCATGAGTAATAGAACACTAACCAGGAATCCGACAGCTTGTCTAATGTGCTTAAGTTCATCCCAGGAAGATCCTGCATACTGCAAAATGGGATATTGTCAGACTGAATATTATAAACAAAGAAATAAAATGATTATACAACCCAATGTAACCACACAGTTCTCCAACAAGTGCCACATGTAAATTACTAAATCAACCAACCTCTGGATTTAGTTTCGCACACCATAGCTCCAATTCAGCCAAACCAGATTTCACATATTCTCCATTGGTGAAAGAGCAACACTCACGTCTTAAGAGGAGACTGTAGCAGCGAAGAATAAATATCAGAATCATTAAAATTTCCAGAGATAAGAAGGCCAAAAAGTGAAACATCCATTAACCTATTGAAGAGTTGCACGTTGACATATGAGAAAATCTGAGTAAAGATCTTCTGAATCAAAATTGCAGGCACCTGAAAGTCACATATGGAGAACACATTATCACGCTGTTTAAAAAACTGTCATGTCGGTCAAAATTTACGTGATAATGCTTACATGGTTTTCTTGCAATGTTTGAATAAGGTTATTGAGGCTCTCGATAATGCTTTGCCAGGGACTTCCCTGAGTTGAATGCCCAAATGAACGACCAGATCCTCTGAGTATGCTAGCCCTTGCAGTTCTAGGTGCCTTAAGTTTTCATGATAATCAGTGTTAGAGATGCAATGAAATGCCTCAACAAATGAATGAGGAAGAATAAGATACACACTGATAGCAGATATACAATACATACTCGATAATGCAGACACAGATGAGGCGGGGGCATAGGGTTTTTAGACCGTGGCTTGTGGATACTAGGAAGGGAACTGCTATCAATGTGTTTCTTATTCTTCCCTATTACTTCCTAGTTGGTAATCCATAATGGATTATGAGTTGGACCCAAGGCTAGCGATATGTTACTTGATAAATACAGGGGTCTAGCAAGAGGTCATGTTAGGACCATAACATGCTGTTATAAACTTTGGTGGTCACAGAGAAGGGACTATCTAGGATCAAGATAAAAGTTGTACACACTTTATAAACATATCCATTGCAGACTAGTTATGATCGATTTCTTTCTATGAAAAATGTGGTTGGCTTTCCGATTACTTATAGATAAGCCTAGATGAATTCCATAAGGCAGTTGACTTGATGGGGAGTCCGTTCAATGGAATAATAATATAAGAAAAGTGAAAAAGCACCATACCTGGATGCATAAAGTAAGTAGGGAAGTGATGTCTTTTTTCATATTATCACGAATAATTCCATATATCTTCTCCACATAAGCTGTGAGCTGCTGCTTGAATAGTAAAGCTGAGTGCTTTGCCTCAACTTGGCGAACAACAACGTGCAGCCCATCCACGGGTAAATTTGCAGAAGAAGGGGAAGAGCGGAATCCCTAGAAAACAATGACATTGCATAATGAAAACAAGCAATTTGATTTAACATTATATTAAGAAAGAGAAGAACTGCGGTAACCATGCATGCACTCATAGGAAGTACAAATATCAAAAGTAAAATGGCAATCAAATATAGAAGTACTTGTGTCATCCTCCCAAAAAATGAGGTTGGAGGGGGAGGTTTGCGATGTTGGGCAGCTCCGGGTGCACCTGCAGCTTTTAGACTCTTTTGCAACAAAAATAGTAGAGTAGATGTATTTGATAGCCAATAAGCTAAATTTTCACTGCCCTCCTGGTTCTGCATCAAAGACATTTATAAGTATGGCCTTGGATATTGTACTGGCATGTCGATCATGCCAACATCATACAAGAAGATAAGTCATCACATTTAGTTGCATCACATGAAAGAACTTGAGCAATGAAATACGAAGCAGGCTACTGATCGTAAAAAATAAAAATTGTGAACTGTCCCACTCAATTAAGAAAAAAAAAACCCTTCAAGCATTTCTGCTAGGAGAAGAATAAAAGGAAACCCATCATTCTAGTGACACTTGTTGTATATCATTAGCATCTTGCAGCCCAAAGCAGCAGCGAAACATGAACGTCCAGCAGTTGCATACAGAATTACAGCAATCACATGTTCTAAATATCTGAAACCATATTGTAAAATCAGAAGAATATTGGCTACGACCAAACACCAACACTAGGGTAACTAGATTTACAATATGATGCATTAAAGTCATGATAGATTTTAGAAGAAGAACCAATAAAAAAAAAAGCATGTCCCTCGCAGAAGGAAGAAATGAACCAAAATTACAAACCAGACCTGGAATAAACCTGTTACTGGTCCAACTACTACGAAGAAATAATTATTTGCATAGTTTGAACAGGTCTATTCCAGGTCTAGATGAAGGAAAGATGCAACTGAAAGATTATGTGCAGGTAAGGCTTTGTCATACTTGGTAATACCAAAGCCTTTGCTTGCGTTGTAACCCATTAGAAGGTGAATCATGTGGAGCCCTTGCAAGTCTGGTGATACTGAAGGGTGTGTCATGGATGTTGAAAATGTTAATCCAATTCAAACTAGGATTGGTTTGAATAGAAGTCATAATTAGGTATTAAGTAAGAGCTTAATAGTATTTAGGTATTATTTACTAGTCCTCGTAGGGATAGGAGTCGAGAGTCATTTTTTGTGAGGTGGGATGTATAGGAAAATAGGATTCCTACTTTTATAAGGAATAGGAAAGCTAGTCGGCTGGCAGATAGGAAAGAAAGAGACGGCTGGCTATATATTTAATAGCATGAGAGGTCTGTATTCTATTAACTCTTGGAATAGAATAAATATTTAGTTAGAGGCTTTCTAGCTACAGTTTCGTAAAACAGGTTTTGGTATTGTCAAAAGTTGAGGCATTGGTTTTGAGTTAACAAGGGTTAATTAAACCCAACAATGGTATCAGAGCAAGAAAATCATCCTCGCTGTCTTCGTGACCATTGTTTGAGTAGAAGATGTTGTTGATCAACACTTTCCTTCAGCCGCAACTTCCGAAGTTCACCCGGAAGAACTTTGATCTATGGAGACAAGGAAGAAGCAAATAAGGACCAAGAGAAGGTCAATTTGTTCGTGGTTGAGGACATCGTGGTAGAGCCAGCGGTCATGGAGGTAGCCGATGGGCACCTACAACTCATGAAGATGAAAGAAATCATGCCCTAAATTCATACAAACGAAGAAGAAGGGTCCGTGGAGGAAAATTTGACAATAATGACAAGACCCAAAGGTATGATAAATCTCGGATTCAATGTCATCATTGCAAAAAGATTGGGCATTACCGATACGAGTGTTGGAAGAAGCAAGGTGGTGAAGAAAATAATGCCAATTACGTAGAAAATAATAAAAAAGATAAGTCTCTGATGTTGCTAGTTTGCAAGGTTGGAGATACCACTACTCATGAAGATGAAAGAAATCATTCCCTAAATTCATACAAACGAAGAGGAAGGGTCCGTGGAGGAAAATTTGACAATAATGACAAGACCCAAAGGTATGATAAATCTCGAATTCAATGTCATTATTGCAAAAAGATTGGGCATTACCAATACGAGTGTTGGAAGAAGCAAGGTAGTGAAGAAAATAATGCCAATTACGTAGAAAATAATAAAAAAGATAAATCTCTGATGTTGTTAGTATGCAAGGTTGGAGATACCAAGGATAACTTTTGGTACTTGGATATCGGGTGAAGTAATCACATGTGTGGAAATAAGATGTTTACGAAATTAGGCGAATAATTTGCAAGTATAGTCAAATTTGGAGATGATAGAAAAATTGCGGTGATGGGAAAAGGAAAGATTTTAATTCGGACATGCAATGATGATCATATATTTATTTTCAATGTTTTCTATGTGCTCGGATTAGATCAAACCTATTGAGTGTTGGCCAATTTCAAGAAAAAGGCTTCCATGTAGAGAACGGGATTTGTGATCTCAAAGATAAAAGAAAATTGGTTGATAGCAACTATCCGGATGACGAAAAATATATCTTCTATTTGAAGCTTAACAGTGCGGTGTTACCATGTTTCAAAGTGATAATACATGATAATTCTTTG
The DNA here is from genome assembly GCA_029216955.1 of Iris pallida. Classification (NCBI taxonomy): domain Eukaryota; kingdom Viridiplantae; phylum Streptophyta; class Magnoliopsida; order Asparagales; family Iridaceae; genus Iris; species Iris pallida. The sequence goes on along the minus strand of JANAVB010024997.1, from coordinate 6,962,802 downwards.
TTATGGCATTTTCCCTTTGGACACTTGAATTTTAATTGTTTGAAGAATACATGCGAGTTCGAATATAGTGAGAGGATTGCCAAAAATTGATCATCCTAACCAAGTTTGGGAAGGTTGCATGAAGCAGGACAGCCATTGCACCTAGTACACACAGACCTATGTAAGATGGGTTGTCCTTCTATCATCGGATAGGTACTTTATTAGTTTCATTCTATGTTACCTGGACTCGGGTATGGGTGTCGGGTACGGGTACATATCCAAGTGTCGGGTCCTTTAAACTCATAATTGAAGGACACACGGACTCGGCTAAAAAGGATCCAAATTTTGGATATGGGTACGGGGATATGACTAAGGTTTCACAGAAAGACAACATGTAATTATAAATTACTAATAAACTTTACCGAACTAGTTGGATAAGTCCTTAAGGGACTGTCCCTTCAGCTCCCCTACGACTTTACTACCAATCTATCATATTAAGATAAACTATCTACATCACTACCACATTAAAATAAACTATCTACTTCACTGTCAATCTCCTAATTGTCACCATGAAGGATCCGATTGTCATCATGGAGGATCAGATACGGATTCCATACCCATACCCATGTCCTACCCGATCGACACGGATACTTCTCCTTAAAGTGGAGAGTCCGGGTAACGTAGGTTTCATTGATGATTACACTAGAAAATTATGGGTTTATTTTCTTAAAGAAAAAATAGACGTCTTTAATGCTTTTTGTATATTTAAAAATTCTGTAGAGAAACATAATGGTTACTGTTTAAAGTGCTTGAGATATGATAGAGGAGAGTATTTCTCGAAAAAGTTCAACCAATTTTGCAAGGATCAAGGAATTGAGCATCAACACAGCTAGCTACTCGCAACAGCAAAATGGAGTTGCAAAAAAGAACATCGATCGTGGAGATGGTTCTAAGCATGTATGCCGATAATATGCCAAAGAAGTTATGTGTTGGAGCAGTTTCTTGTGCCACATATTGTGTTGAATAGGTGCCCAACAAAAAGTTTGCCAAAGAAGAGACTCCAAAAGAAACATGGAGCGAATGAAAGCCTGCAGTGGAACATATTCGCATCTTTAGATCGGTTGCACATGTGCACCTGCCGAAGCAGCAAGGAAGGAAGAAGCTAGATGAGAAGCCTACAAAGTCTGTTTTTCTTGGCTATTGCGAGCAGATGAAAGCCTACAAGCTCTATGATCCAGTTTCAAACAAAGCCATCAATAGCAGTGATGTAAAGTTCTACGAAGCAAACTCATGGGATTGGAAGCAAAAAGGAAGAGAAAAGGAAAGCGTTAGAGTTGAGTTCGAAGAAGAAGATCGAGAAAAACCTCATGTTGCAAGTCATCCTAGCACATCACAGCAGTCACCAAAGTTGTCACCAAAGTCATCTACACCAGTTTCAGCGCCCACTACAAAAGTTCGGAGGAATCCACCTCGTGGGGTTTTGTTGCTTTTGTTGCCTTCATGCTTTGACGGTTATGTTGCTACTCATAATAATGAGGATGAGGATGATGGTGGGTTAGTTCACCAAATTCTTTTTGTGGATTGTGATCCTATAAAGTATGAAGATCCTATCAAAGAAGCGAAGTGGAAGAAAGATATACACTTAGAGATTGAAGCAATTTAAAAGAACGATACATATGAGTTGACTAAGCTTCGACGAGGGTATAAAGCTATTAAAGTCAAGTGGGTCTACGAAACCAAGTACAAGCAAGATGGATCAGTTGATCGACATAAAATAAGGCTTGTTGTGAAAGGCTACAAGCAAAGGCTCGGTATCGACTATCAAGAAGTGTTTACACCTGCTGCGAGATTGGAGTCAGTCCACTTCATGATTGCATTAGTGGCGCAAACAAATGGAAGATCCATCCGATGGACATAACATCAGCTTTTCTCGATGGAGTTCTTGAAGAGGCAGTGTACGTAGAACATCCAGCCGGCTATGTAAAAGGTCAAGAAAACAAAGTTAATATATTGAAGAAACCATTGTATTGATTGAAGCAAGCTCTAAGAGCATGGTATATTCACATTGACACTTCGAGAGGAGTGCTTCCATAAGTGTCCCTATGAACATGCTCTCTACATCAAGCAAAGCAAGCAAGGTGGTCTACTTTTTGTCTCCCCATATGTTAAAGATTTAGTGTTTACTGGAATAATGTTGCTATGATCGAGGAGTACAAGAAGAGCATGGTTCAAGAGTTCGAGATGACCAATGTCCATATGGGGTATTATCTTGGCATCGTGGTGACTCAAAGTAAGGGAAGAAATTTCGTCTTTCAAAAGAAATATATACGAGAGACCTAGGAGAAATTCAAGATGGAGAACTCAATGCCCGTTAGCACATTAGTTGAGAGCGAAGTGAAACTCAGCAAAACGGGCAAGGTCAACTGGTGGACCCTACGTACTTCAAAAGTTTGGTAGGAAGTCATCATTATTTGAAGGCCACAAGGCCCTATATTCTTTAGGGTGTCGGGTTTGTTGAACAATATAAGGAGACTCCTAAGCAAGCTCATCTACAAGTAGCAAAGAGGATATTGCGCTATCTAAAGTAAACACTAGATTATGGCTTGTCGTATACTACTAGTGATACATCTACAGTTGTCGATAGCGATTTGGTTGAAAGTACAAATATCGTAAGAGCACTTTGGATAATGTATTTTTTTTCTTTCAGAGTACAGCTTTTACTTAGTCGTCTAAGAAGCAAGTAGTGGTTGCACTATCTATAGCTGAAGTAGAGTAGGTTGCAACGTCATTGTGTGCTACTCAATTCGTATGGCTTAGAAGATTGTTAGAAGAGCTTGGACATATCCAAGATGAGCCGACGGAGATCTACTGCCATAACAGTTCGGGTATCTCACTTGCGAAGAATCTGGTATTTCAAGGAAGATGAAAGAACATCAATGCCTGTTACCGTTATATTCGAGAGTTGATCAAAGACAAGAAGATCAAGCACCATCATTGCAAGAGTGAAGATCAAGCCGTTGATATTTTTACAAAGCTATTGAAGCAAGAGACGTTCATGAAACTACAAAGATTGCTCGGGATGTGTTGCATGGAGAAATTAGATTACGTGAGGATGTTGAAAATGTTAATTCAATTACATTTATGATTGGTTTGAATAGAAGTCATAGTTAGGTGTCAATAAGTAAGAGTCCTATTTTAGGTACTATTTAATAGAGTCCTTGTAGGGATAGGAGTCAAAGTTGGGTTTTGTGAGGTTGATTGTATAAGAAAGTAGAATCCTACGTTGATAAGTAATCGGAAAGCTAGTTGGCTGACACAAAGGAATGAACGAGGCGGTTGGCTATGTATTTAATAGCACGAGATGTTTGCATTCTGTTAGGACACAATGGAAATAAATCCAAGAAATCATAGAACACCTCAGAAAAAAATTCACAATCGCAAAAACAAGAATTTACGTGGTTCGACCAAGATACATACTTCCACAGACGATGGTGATTCAGTTCCACTATGAAGAAAAAAAAATTACAATGACTCACTCAACACTTCTCTCTTTACTCTCAAGAACTCTCTACTACAAAGATAAAGAAAAAGAAAAAATTTCTCAAACTTTTGTGTTGAACTTATTCAACAACTTTAGCTATCTTGTGTTAAACATAGGTTTTTCTAAGGGCACACCCCATTTTACTTGGGGCTATCACTTACTAGGGGACAGCCCGAGTTTGAAGAACTTTTACTGGGGACAGCCCAAAAATTACTTTGGGCTATCCCACACCCCCTCCCAAAAAAATCCTCTCTTTCATTTCATATCCTTAAAACATTTCTCTCTCTTCAAAAACTCCAAAACCCTACTCTCATTCTCCACAACTCCAATCCAAACTCCTAACCATAGTTTTCTTCTACATTTCTTCAAATCTCATCAATGACACCAAAGATGAAACCCTCATCACAAGCTAGGTATGTTTTCCCTAATTATTGTATATTTTATTTTACAATTCAAAGAATCTTCTTCAAAATCTCTTAAATGTTATGATAAATTAGGTTAGAACAATTTTTTGTTTGTGAAAGTACTTTTCGAACTCAGAAAATCTCCGTTTTTTCGTTTAAACCTAACCCTAGAACACGAAATGGCCGTTCGGCTGCTGCTCGTGGGCGTCATCTCTGAGGACTGCCGAAGAACGGGCAGTCCTACTGCCAAAATGGACTGCCATGTTCCAGGCAGTCCTATTATAAAACAGGACTGTAGGAAGTCTGGCAGTCCTTTTATAAAACAGGATTGCCATCTCTTTTGCAGTCCTGAAAGAATGATGGACTGCCAGGAACATGGCAGTCCTTAAGGAAAACCGTCTATTTTCATTTACATCCATTAACCCTATAATACTAACCCTATGTTGTCCTGCAGTCCTGTGGCCGCTCCCAAAAGAAAGCGACCCCCCACCGCATCCTTGCGCAGGGAACGTACCGAGGGACCTCGTCCTCTTGAGAGACCAATAAGAATTTTCGAACCGCAGCGACAACAAGAATAACGACACCCCCATACTCGTTCGAAGCAACGAGCTACTCCTAATCCTCCGTATTCTTCCGATGACGACGACGACGTACCTATCAGCCAAATTCTAGCACGAGGTGGTTCTGGTCAATCTCAGGGACATGTCCGCACGCCCGGTGCCGGTCCTTCTGAGGATCCTGTTCGTTCGCCCGATGTCGATCCTTCTGAGGAGCCTACCTTCCAAAAATATCTTGTATGCTTCATTGGTCAAGATGGTAAGTTTATAAATTATAGTTTGTAAATATTTTCAAATTTGTAGACTTAATTGACGTTTTGTCATTTACAGGCTACTCGGGTGAAGGCTTTGACGAAATCCCTCCGATCGGGCTGCCAGAACGAGGAATGTGTCAATATCGTGAACCAGTTGGAGCATATCGACGACACTGTCGAATTTCCTTTCATGCAAAATCGGGAGGCGCGTACGAAGGTCCGGCATAATAACAGCTAGATTATGTTTTGTATTATAAAAATTATATTTTGGATACATGGATGCGCGTACGAAGGCCAGGCATGATAACAGCTAGATTATGTTTTGTATTATGAAAATTGTATTTTGGATACATGGATGTTTAAATTTTGATGTTTAACTTGTTGGCTACATTATATTTTTTTGGTGTATTTTGGATGTTTGTATTTGTGTCGACGACACTGTCGAATTTGGATGTTATGTCATGGATGTTTGTGGACACTGTCGAATAAGGACTGCCAGACCACTGGCAGTCCTAATGTGAATAAGGACTGTCAGTGGTCTGGCAGTCCTGATCAGGACTGCTAGGCCACTGGCAGTTCTAATGTAAATAAGGACTTTCAGTGGTCTGGCAGTCCTGATCAAAACTCACTGTGAGTGAGTTTTGATCAGGACTGTCAGGCCACTGTGAGTGAGTTTTGATCAGGACTGCCAGACCACTGGAAGTCCTTATTCACATTAGGACTGCCAGACCACTAGAAGTCCTTGTTCACATTAGGACTGCAATTGATCTGGCAGTCCTGATCAAAACTCATTCACAGTGAGTTTTGATCAGGACTGCCAGACCACTGGCAGTCCTTATTCACATTAGGACTGCCAGATCACTGGCAGTCCTTATTCGACAGCGTCCACAAACATCCATGACATAACATCCAAATTCGACAGTGTCGTCGACACAAATACAAACATCCAAAATACACCAAAAAAAATAAAACATAATGTAGCCAACAAGTTAAACATCAAAATTTAAACATCCATATATCCAAAATATAATTTTTATAATACAAAACATAATCTCGATGTTATCATGCCGGACCTTCGTACGCGCCTTCCGATTTTGCATAAAAGGAAATTCGACAGTGTCGTCGATGTGCTCCAACTGGTTCGCGATATTGACACATTCCTCGTTCTAGCAGTCCGATCGGAGGAATTTCGCCAAAGCCTTCACCCGAGTAGCCTGTAAATGACAAAACGTCAATTAAGTCAACAAATTTAAAAATATTTACAAACTATAATTTATAAACTTACCATCTTGACCAATGAAGCATACAAGACATTTTTGGAAGGCAGGCTCCTCAGAAGGATCGACATCGGGCGAACGAACAGGATCCTCAGAAGGACCGGCACCGGGCGTACTGACAGGTCCCTGAGATTGACCAGAACCACCTCGTGCTAGAATTTGTCTGATAGGTACGTCGTCGTCGTCATCGGAAGAAGACGGAGGACTAGGAGTAGCTCGTTGCTTCGAACGAGTATGGAGGTGTCGTTGTTCTCGTTGTCGCTACGGTTCGAAAATTCTTATTGGTCTCTCAAGAGGACGAGGCCCCTCAGTACGTTCCCTGCGTAAGGATGCGGGGGGGGGGGGGGGTCGCTTTCTTTTGGGAGCGGCCACAGGACTGCAGGACAACATAGGGTTAGTATTATAGGATTAGTATTAGTAAATAATGGATGTAAATGAAAATAGACGGTTTTCCTTAAGGACTGCCATGTTCCTGGCAGTCCATCATTCTTTCAGGACTGCAAAAGAGATGGCAGTCATGTTTTATAAAAGGACTGCCAGGCTTCCTGCAGTCCTGTTTTATAATAGGACTGCCTGGAACATGGCAGTCCACTTTGGCAGTAGGACTGCTCGTTCTTCGGCAGTCCTCAGAGATGACGCCCACGAGCAGCAGCCGAACGGCCATTTCGTGTTCTAGAGTTAGGTTTAAACGAAAAAACGGAGATTTTATGAGTTCAAAAAGTACTTTCACAAACAAAAAATTGTTCTAACCTAATTTATCATAACATTTAAGAGATTTTGAAGAAGATTCTTTGAATTGTAAAATAAAATATACAATAATTAGGAAAAACATACATAGCTTGTGATGAGGGTTTCATCTTTGGTTCCATTGATGAGATTTGAGGAAATGTAGAAGAAAACTAGGATTAGGAGTTTGGATTGGAGTTGTGGAGAATGAGAGTAGGGTTTTGGAGTTTTTGAAGAGAAATGTTTTAAGGATATGAAATGAAAGAGAGGGTTTGGGGGGGGGGGGGGTAGCCCCAAGTAATTTTTGGGCTGTCCCCAGTAAAAGTTCCTCAAACTTGGGTCGTCCCCTAGTAATTGATAGCCCCAAGTAAAATGGAGTGTGCCCTTAGAAAAACCCTTATATCATTCTTTGGGCTAGTCCCAAGTACACAATTTTGATGGCAAACTTGTAGTTTTTTCCAAAATTTTTGGGATAGCCCTTAGTAATATGTGTGGTGCCCTTAGAAAAACCCTAAACTTATTCAACAACTTTTATTTAGCACAATGAGATATTTCAAGGAGGACCTTTAGACCCCTTTATATATCATGTCATGTATCTATATATAGAAATCAAATCATGTGTGGGCTAAAATCCAATCTTATGTATGCTCAAAATCCAATCTTTTGTAGACTTACCGTTATGGAAATTCATATATGGAAATCAATCAAATATATGGTCGAAGTCAAAAAAGGACATGGACCTATTTTTGGACATTTTTCTTCATACGCACCATGTAGAACAAACACGTATCCAGTAGTTGACATGCGCCTATCTAGATCACCAGCATAGTCTGAATTCACATATCCACTGACTTGACTAAAGTCTCCACCAAAATGTAGTCCCACATCAATGGCGCCCTTCGTGTACCTGAATATCCACTTTACAGCCTCTCAATGCTTCTTTTCCGGATTAGTCATAAAGCGACTAACCACACTTACGGTCTGTGCAATATCTGGTCGAGTACACACCATAGCATATATCAAGCTGCCAACTGTACTCGTATAAGAAACTCGAGCCATGTGCTCCTTCTCCTCATCTGTAGTAGGGGATAACTTTGCTAAGATCCTAAAGTGTCCCCAAAATCTTCTTGGCTCCACCCAAGTCCTTCATCTCAAACTCCGAGCTAAGTTGAGACTTCAATTTATCTATTTCTACCATGCTTGAAGCAATAAGCATGTCATCTACATAAAGCAATAAATAGATGTAATCTCCACCACGAAGTTTATGAAAGTAACGCAACCGTCATACTTACTTCAGGTAAAATCATGTCGTGTTATGAAGGTGTCGAACCGCTTGTACCATTGTCGAGACGACTGTTTCAACCCATACAACAATTTTTTCAACAAGCGCACATGATTTTCCTTGCCAACCACCTTGAAGCTCTCCGGTTGATGCATATAAAATTCTTCGTCAAGATCGCCAAGCAAGAATGTCGTATTCACATCGAATTGTTATAACTCAAGATCATGATGAGCTACCAAGTTCAACAATACGCGAATAGAAGTATGCTTGACCACCGGAGAAAATATCTCACTGTAGTCCACTCCCTCATGTGTGAAGCCCTTTGCCACTAATCTTGCCTTGAAATGAGTGCCACCTGACTCTGGAGAAGCTTCATTCTTCTTGTACACCCACTTGCAGGCTATAGCTCGCTTGCCTTTGGGTAATAGAACCAAATTCTCCTGTATAGCTACCATCCAGTTCTCGCTACTAGTATCTTTGACAGCCTGTTTGAAGGTGATAGACTCGTCATCCTCCACTGATAGTACATATGCCATCACATTTAACTGTCCATAGTGCTTTACCGGTTCATCAAATCCATACATGTGCAATAGCTTAATCGATCTCCTTGGCCTAGTGGTGACCAAGGAATCTTGTAGTTTGTGCTGCTTTTCCTCTAGTTGTTCTTGTTGGGCTCAATGAACATCTTCAGAATCCTCTACCTCACCTGATGCATCCTCAAACGGCTCAATCTCAACAGATTGAGATTTGGTAGATGCACCACCATCCTGATCGGACTCACTCTTCTTGCTTGAAGCCAATATTGAAGATTCATCGAATGTGACATCCATGTTGATCAAGAACTTCTTATCCTCCAGGTAGTACAAACAGTATCCCTTCACTCCTTGTGCATATCTCAAAAAAATAATTCTTTGGCTCTCGGATCCAACTTACCCTCATTGACATGATAGTAAGCTTTGCATACAAACTCGCACAAAGTGCTGTAATATGTTGGTTTGTCAGTCGTCATCTCATATGGAGTCTTACAGCCTATAGCCGGAGTTGGTGATCTATTAACCAAGTACCGCGACATGTGTATAGCATCCGCCCACCATTCCTTGCCAAAATCGACATTGGAAAACATACATCTTGTTTTCTCAAACAAGGTTCGGTTCATCCTCTCTGCTAACTCATTTTGCTGTGATGTGTTCCTAACAGTCCAATGTCGCATGATACCTTCTTGAGCAAAAAAAATCTTTGAAAGGTCCATAGGTATATTCAGTACCATTATGAGACCTCAATGTCTTTACCTTTCTACTCGTTCTGTTCTCCATAATCGCTTTCCACTGGTTGAACTTTTCGAACACTTGATCCTTGGTTTTGATGAAATACAACTAAACATAATGTGTATAATCATCAATAAAAGTAACATAGTACCTTGATCAATTCTTGGAAGGAATTATGGTAGGTCCCCTTACATATGTACATAGTCGAGAATACCTCGTCTTTTGCTTGCTTGTACTAAAGGTCATCATGTGCTGCTTGCCATAAATACAATGCTCACAGAAATCCATATTTGGCTTCTTCAAGTTCTTCAGTAACCCCTGCTTCTTCAGTAAGGACAAACATTTCTCACTCATATGCCCAAGTCGCATAGGCCACAGACACGTGCTATCAGACGAATCAGATGTACTGACAGCTAAAGTCCCAGTCACAGTGGTTCCTAATAAGATATAAAGGTTACCCTGTCGGTGATATTTCATCGCCACTAAAGAACCACGAATAACCCGCAAGACTCCACCCTCGACAATGAACTTGTTACCATTCGAGTCAAGAGTACTACGAGAAATAATATATTTTTTAAGATCGGGAACTTGTCTAACATCGGTCAAAGTCCGCACAATTTCATTATGCATCTTTACCTTGATATACCCAATTCCAACAGCTCGACATGCGTTATCGTTGTCCATCAACATAGAACTACCATTTGTCGCCTAGTAGAAAGAAAACTACTCCCTCTTTGGACACATATGGTACGAGCATCCAGAATCGAGAATCCAACGGTCACTCATATTGTCATCTGCTACTAAAAAACAAACCCCGTCACTGTCGGCTTCTGAAGCACAGTTTGCTTCATCACCTCCTCTCACTGTCTTATTCTCCTTTTTCTTGTTATTCTTCTTTGGACGAGGACACTTATTTGAATAATGTCATTTTTCATTGCAGTTGAAGCACTTCACCTTCTCAATAGGTGTCTTGGTCTTGGATCTTGACATTCCGCTAGAAATTGCTCTATCGTTTGTCCTCCCTCTTACCGTTAAACCTTGGGCTTGGTCTCTACCGTTTCCGCCATTAGAAGTGTAACCCCTCTTCCCGAAATTTCGAAAATATTTTTTATTTTGAATTAAATGGTAATTTTTGAAATTTTATAAATATTTAATTAATTAATTATTATTAAAAAGGCCTTAGTCATGGTTAAGTTTTGGAGTGCAAGATGACTAGAAATTATGGTACGGATAGTGCAGTGGCGTACTTTGACTAGTATATTAGCCATGGTAGAGAAGACCGAGCCATATGTGTACTCTAACTAGGAAAACCAGTCAGAGTTGCGACTTGACCCCTATAAAACAATTAATTCGTTATTTATTAAGATTATGACTTTTAGAAAACCCGGTTGTACCAATTTGGTTCGAACCTGACCCGAACCCAACCTACGCCCAAGTAGCCATGCAGTGCTTCCAAAAGGTCCATGTAGATATATTTTGTGTATATATTTCATATTACTTTAATGGTCTATTAAATATTATTTTCTATAAGTAAATAATTATTATATATATAATAAATATTATTTTTACCAAGTAGTAAATATTTTGGGAACTAGCATGACAGTTTTCCTTTATATTTATTTAATATATGTGTATATTGTAATTAGTGTATATATATATATATGTATATATATATATATATATATATATATATATATATATATATATATATATGGGTTTTATTAATTATAAAGGTTGGTAAATGTGTATACAATATATGTGTGATAGTACTAGTACTAGTAATATTTTACTTTTGGAATATGAAAACAATTGTTAAAACTATATTATTGACTTTTGGTAATAATGTGTTGAATACATGGAGTATAGAGGTGTATATAACTATTTATATATATATTAATATAGAAATAGAAATACTAATAATAATGATAATACTAGATTATAAATATTTTTAAAAAGTAGATAATTATTTTAAACTTTATTTTAAATTATTTTTCTTTGTTGAATTGGTTTAAAAGAAATAAAGAAAAAGAAAAAGAAAAAGAAAGAAAGAAAGAAAATCAAATCCCCACACAGTCGCAGCTAAGCCCAAATCCGACAGTCCCTGACCCATGCATGTAAGCGCGAGAGAGAGAGGGAGAGAAAACACAAAACCCTAACACTAAACCCTAATCTCGCCAACCCCAGTGCCACCCCGACCCCTGGCCGGCCACCCACCGCCAGGGCCACCGTCGCGCACGGCCAGAGCTGCCGGAAAACACGCGCAGTACGGAGCGGCAACAGCAGCAGTTGCAGTCGGCCAAGCCAACTTCGTGCTTCAATTTCTCCGCGCATGCTTGATCGATATTCAATCCGTCTTCGCAGTTATGAACCTAACCTATACCCCTTCAACCCTGTAGGATAGCTTCGGTTTAAATCGAATTGAAATCTAGTTAAAATCGACGCCAAAGTTGGCGAAAATCTGTTTCGTTTCGAAACAGAAAACTCGTTTAGGGACCTGTTTTGGAAGGCAATTTCTGAACTAAATATTAAGAGTTTTCGAAAACCAATTAAACACAGTAGAAGACAACCTATAGGACTCTAGAACCCTTTTTGTAGATTGTAAATTGATCGACTATCTGTCGAGAAAACTAACTCCCAAATTGGCCAAAAACAGTTTCCAAAACGATATAAATTTTAGGAAATTTTTCCAACACGGCGTGTGTTCCGTCAAACAGGATGACGTAGTCACAACCCATGAGCATCGAAAGACGCATATGGATGTTTTCGACATGTGGGATTCGACGGAACTCAATTTCGTTGTGTTGCGCGACGAAATCGAAACATATCCGTCGAGATACCCTGTATCGGCCCCTTTGCAAACTAGCCTATAACTTCGTGCACGTTCGTCATCTCGAGACGAAACTTGCACCAACAGGACAGTATCGTTTTTCTGGTCATGTATGCCAAGTTTGGTCTGATTCTGATAAGGTCAACCGGAACGCTATTTTGGCAGGCCCGCGACCCGATCCAATGGACAAAAATGTTCACAGTCTACCGGAATTCAACTTTAGACATACGGTCGAGTTCGTATCGGCAAACTGAACCCGTAGACATAATTTGACAACTTTAGAGACCGGAGGTACTGGCACGTTTTTCGGTACAAAAAGGGTCCAACGACGAATATTTTTTTATCCGAAATTACGATTTTGCTCCTGTGTCCAGAATTGGACTTTTGGGTAAGCATTCTTAGACTTTTTTTATGACAAACATGTTGGTGATGTTTGTTTCAGCATCCGGAGTGTAGTGCCCCGTCCCGCTCAGTCAATCGGAGGAATCGAAACGTCAACGGCGTTCGGACTTAGCCTTGCAACGGCTACTCGAAGGCCCGCTCAGTCGAGACAACTCCTCGTTCAGGTGGAGTAGTTTCAGTGAACTTGTCTCATCTTAGCCTTCACATAATAAATCGCATGTTTTCAACTTGCACAAGTAGGCTTGATAATAAAAGAGACGCATCCACATAGATAAGAAAATAATCCCGACGGGTCGAATTGAGTTAGAATATGGAAGGGTCCAACTGTCGTCTTAGAGTTGGTGCACGGCGTGCTTTGAAATTGACACTCGATCATTCGTCCCGTGGCTTAGAAGAAGGAAAGTTGGTATTCGCCGCAAAGCTAAGAGTTAGCCCAAGTCATAGGCGTCGCCCGCATAAACGCTTCATAAAGCATGCACGGTCCCATCGTCCAAGGCTTGGCATAGCCTTGGCTTGCCCTATGAGTTAAGTTGCGTTGCACGGCTTGTGACATAAGTCTAGGCACCCAAATGACTTGGTCGTTCAAAAGTCGAACGCATGCGCGGCACGTTTCCGCGATGCGAGGCCTGACGCAACCTTTGTTCGTCGAGTTGTTGTGCGATTAAGTTAGTCTAAGTTTTGTTAGGCTATCGAAGACATTCTAAGCACTGTCCCGCGTATTCTGCGATTGTCGAAATTACTCGGTTTCACGACCTTAAGACCCGTCGTATAAAGTGTCTTAGACGATAGTTTCACCCAGAACACCAATTGGCGTAAGGCACGATGTCACGGACTTAGTGTTTCTAAGGCACGGGTCACGGTTGATTTATTGAGTTTGAAAAAAAGGGCTTTCAAATAGGCATTCATAAGTTGAGTGGAATGATAGGGCAAGAAAGAAGAATGCTCGCGACCATGGATCGTCGAGGCGGTCTTAGATGTGAGAAGCATTGAACTTGGCCCTGAAAGAGATGGTAATACTAGAAGAAGAATGACTGTTTGAGACGTCAGTTCGAGTCGAGTCTTGCATGGTCATTGGACAACTTCTCGACAAGGAGGAGTTTCCACGAGCGGCAACCCTGGACGCCATGGGACCGCGTCGTCCTGGGGGAAAAAACGGTATAGTCGAAGCTGGACGAACCGCTCGGGTTATTCGGGAACTTTCAACGGGGCTAGCTACTTGCGTTGAAAGGGTCGTCGAATAGCAAGGCTATAGTCCAAGATAGCTTGTGATGTTAGTGACCAATTCATATAGATGGGTCGGCACGGACGCAATCCGCGTGTGTGCCTTTGGATTGAGTCTAGTTGAATGTGTGCACGGTTAGAACACAATGTTTGGGCCTAAGATTGGCTGCAACGTAGGCGACGTGCTTTGGCACGAGATGTGGCGTCGAGTCTTAAGTTGTTGGCATAGAGTTGTACAAGTTGTATTTGAGTCGTTGCGAGTTTAAGTCAGGAATTGCCGCAAGGCAAAAGTCGGTTGAGTGACACTAAGTTCACAAGTCTTGATTGGGTCAGTTGGTGATTAAAGCAGTAGGGGCCGCGAGACGGCGATATGGTTAAGTAATACCAAGTTGCGAGGCACGACCTCATTATGGACACAAGCACGTTCATATGGAAATTGGGTACTATCGCGTAGTTGCATCTCTGATTATGGGCCGAAAGGCAAGCACGACTTGATAGGTTAATGTTGTCTGTACGAGAAGGGTCTAGAGGCAAAGTATGAGTTGACGTTGCTGTAGCAAGCACGGAATGGTCTAGAGACAAAATAGGCCAAGGCGTCGGTCCTAAAACTGATCCTAAGACAAGAGTAGAAAGGCAATCAAAAGGGTTATATTGCACAAAGTAAATGAACGTGTCAATTTTGTATGGGCGGACGAGGAGCTCATTCCACCAGTACAGTTGAGTACTGACACCCATACAGTTTTCATGTGCAGGCACAGGTAGAAGCTTGTGGCGCGAAGCTCGCTTGGATGTGTCGAGGCATGGAGTTCCTTGGCGATTCGAGGCATGCGGTCGCGTGGAGTCTGGACTTATACGGGACATAATGTATGAACGTCGCCTTCCAAAGCATCCGCTGGTTCAAGACTTGTATTGAAAGATGAAAGAGAGCTGAGTGACTTGTAATGTGAAAAGAGTGAGCTTGAGTGACTTGTAATCCTTGGCCTTGCGTCCCATTATAATCCTTGTTTCAATATCAATAAAATGCATCTTTTGAATGACTTGTGTTTTGTTCTAAATTTCCGCTGGCATATTCAATGTCTCTGCTTGGGACTTCTGTGCGACGACCCCGTCGCAGCCGCTGTAATCGGCCGTTATAGAACCCACCTTGCACGAGCGCAATCTAGGCTCGTGCGGCATCACGCCTTAGCGAGGACGATCGCTCCTACTGGAGCGGGGCGTGACACGGAGACTGTTGCGCAAGTTGACTTTTGTGGCGCACTGAGTGGTTGAGTATTAGTGGTTTCACCAGCAAAAGACCCAGACAAGTACATATACTGATTGCTTTCAATTTCTAATAGTTTTTCCATTTCATGTTATACATGTGCTCTCCTGCTTGCTGAAACGCTTGTTACACGGATTAGTATCATGGATCTCTATATACTATATTTCTTGATTTTCATTCACATATTTCCGTGTTCGTGACTTGTTTGAATCCATGAGTACTAGTCGGACGAAAAAATATCTTAGTAGATGTGAGAACTACCCTTTCCATCCCCATTGTCTTTCGTGAAGAATAGCAGCCGCACACGACACGTGCGGGGTACCGAATTTACCCTCTAGTCGTTCACACGTCGAACCTGATATTTCAAAACACATACATAGTTGTCATTTACTTGATTCTCCTCGTCTCTTCACCACATGCCATGTCTATTTACATGTTCTTCTAGTTGATATATCTTGTTGTAGAGTCATCTACTTTCTTTCTTGATTTGCCATGATATCAGATTTTATTTACTAGATTATTTCACAAATTCTATTTTCATGTCTTGCAAATTCTATTATGTTTTCGAATATCTTGTCGGTCTGTGTGCTTGTTCCATTTCTGACTGGAAACCAATATTTTTCAGGTTAGTCGCGACTATTGTTAGCATTAAGGAGACACGGGTCTACCGGCAGGCCAAAACCTAGAGATTAGTTAGATAGAGGTGTTGTAGTCATTTTTAATATCTGTAAGAACATTGTACTCTTCTTTAAATATAAATCTTGTAAATGTTGTAATTAATTTAGAAATGTGAATGACTAATAAAGTTATCATTCATGTGATTTTGAGCATTGTGGCTAGACGTCGTTCTACCGCCAACACTGCGGCTTAGGCTGGCTTGGACACACCCTCGTATCCCAAACAACGGGTGCGGATCGTGACAAGAAGCCAACATCCGCACCTCATTAGACAATAAGACACTTGTAGCCTCTTCTACGAAAATTGAGTCATTCCCGTATAGTAATGTTTGAATAAGATTCTCTTAAGAATCGACAAAGAAAATAATAGGATTAGCAACAAACGATCATCATCTTCATGTATGTCAACATCCTACAAGTCAAAAATAATTCGATTGGATTTTGAGATATGATCTCAAATTGACGTACCTTCCTCCATAACTAGTCTGTAGAGCGACTTTAACATATAAAGTCGGTTTGTAAGAGTCTGTCATGTAGAGTGATTCCAACTTCAACCAGAGCCCAACGGCGATGGTTTCGTCCTTCGCAGAGTACACGACATCCCTTCCCAAACACAGACGAATAGCAACAAATGCTTCGAAATCCATGTCATCCCATTCATCATCGATCATGTCAACGGGCTTCTTGGACTTTCTCCGTAAAGCCTTGTGAAGCTTTTGAGATATGAGAACGTCATTCATCTGGCTTTTTCAAAAGCCAAAATCATTATTCCCATTGAACTTCTCAATTTCATACTTCACAACCTTGCTTGATGGAGTAATCTCAAAAATCTACCCGATTAACTTTCTCTGGGAACTTTGTCGAATACCTTGCTAGAATACAAAGCTCTGATACCAATCTGTTGAGGCATGGCGGAAATAAACCAAAAAAATCAGAGGACACCTCAGAGAAAATTCACAATCGCAAAAATAAGAATTTATGTGGTTCGGCCAAGATGCCTACTTCCACGGACGATAGTGATTCAGTTCCACTATGGAAAAAAAGAATTACAATGACTCTCTCAACCCTTCTCTCCTTACTCTCAAGAACTCTCTATCACAAAGATAAAGAAGAAAAAGAAAATATCAAACTTTTGTATTGAACTTATTCAACAACTTTAGCTCTCTTGTGTTGAACTTATTCAACAACCTTTATTGAGCAATGAGATATCTCAAGGAGAACCTTTAGACCCCTTTATATAGCATATCATGTGTCCATATATAGAAATCCAATCTTGTGTAGGCTTAAAATCCAATATTATGTAGACTCAAAATCCAATCTTAGGTAGGCTTACCATATATGGAAATCAATCAAATATATGGTCAAAGTCAAAAAAGTTCATGGGGCTATTTTTGGACATTTTTCTTCATATTCTATTGACTCTAGGAAGAGAATTAAATATTACTTAGAGGCTCTTGTAGCTGCAGTTTTATAAAATAAGTTTTGGTAGCTTGCTGAAAGTTGAGGCAGTATTGGTTTTCAGTTGAGTTTTTTTATAGAACAAGGGTTAATTAGACCCAATTAAACCCAACAAAGGATAATCGAGATAAACTGAAAGAAAAAAAAAAGGATTTTAAGTTCAAACCCATATGGGTAAAAGAAACATGGGTAACGCCATACCTCTTCTTCTTTTGCTAGTTTCAGATGCTTACCAATACTAGATGATGAGATGGCAGCAATTTATAATTTCCCCAGAAATATAAACTAATTAGGATAAATAATTAAAAAATAACCAAAATACCCCTCTACTAATTCAAGTACACAAAATACAATGTTCCCTGACAAATTCGTGTTGGGAACATTGCCCACAAACACCTTAACTAACTCTGCGTAGTTAACCCCAAAATACATAAATTTTAATATATCCCCAAAATACAGCTCTTTGGACTCGCTTCGCTTCAGAAGGGTCCTCCTTACTGTTGGTGTAGTTGAACAGACTTGGAGAACATATGATTTAATAAGGATTCAAGACATCCCAACAGGGTGTAACCATATCGTAACCCTAGTTAGATAGAGGTGTGACACCCAATGTACACCTTTAAAGCTATGACAAGTTGTTTACGAATCTTCTTGAACAACTCTTTTGCCCCAGTCAAGCGAATTTCATTGGAGATGCATAGCATAAAATTCAAGATGATATGCAATGTGAAGGTTCAGTAACATTAATGTTGATAATTAAACATTTAACAAGTGTAAAGTCAAATGCATTTCACACTATATATTGCAGAGCAAGTACTTAAGTTAAAGCTGTAGTCATCACATGCACATAAACGAAACATATCAGAGAATGAGGGGAAAGCTTAATAAAATAAGTGGTGTAGACAGGGGAAGAGCAATTTATACATTGCATAATTACTTGAACTTATCAACGACCAAATAAATAATTGCTTAGCCTGGCTAGCACGATGGTACCTCGATCGCTGAACCAATCATCTGGATAAGACGGTCAAAGACACTAGTTTTTTCTGATTCAAAAGACTTCCAATGAAGAAGGCATTTGTATATTGTAAATGCTGCCACTGGCTTTCCTTGACTAAATCCAACCTTTTGGACCATGCAATTGACAAGGGCATCAACACTCTCCTGGGATTAAAAGTTATCATGTTGATTAACTATATAAACATTTATGCAATAATTCATGACAAGTGTTTAACATTGTCAAACACATACATGTTGTCTCTCTATGAAATATCTCCTTAATTTAGGGTCAGAATTTCCAAAATCCTTGATAGCTGGAGGAGCACTTTGCGGTTCCTGCAGGGAGTGGTATTTAATTAAAGAAATAGAAGTAAATAAGATAAACATATTTTGATTTATCACATCCATAAGAACAGATTTGGAGGTACATTTGACGGCTTATGCTCTTCAATATCATGATGTCCATTCTCCAAATTCTGCAAGAAGAGAAAATGCATAAGAATCGAGAAGGAATAAAGAAGCAAATGCAAGTATTCGGATATGCGTACGTGCTTAGTTGGAGTTGCTACAATTGATAAATGTTCAGACAGATTTGGAGGTATATTTGACGGCTTATGCTCTTCAATATCATGATGTCCATTCTCCAAATTCTGCAAGAAGAGAAAATGCATAAGAATCGAGAAGGAATAGAGAAGCAAATGCAAGTATACGGAAGTATGCGTACTTGTTTAGTTGGAGTTGCTACAATTGATAAATGTTCAGACAGATTTGGAGGTATATTTGACTGCTTATGCTCTTCAATATCATGATGTCCATTCTCTAAATTCTGCAAGAAGAGAAAATGCATAAGAATCGAGAAGGAATAAAGAAGCAAATGCAAGTATTCGGAAGTATGCGTACTTGTTTAGTTGGAGTTGCTACAATTGATAAATGTTCAGACATGCGCTTTACAGGTGACTGCAACAAGGTCTGCTGCCGTAAGACCTGATTCTCGGCTTCCATATTAGATAGCTTTTCTGTTAATCTACTATGAAAAATAAAACTCAAATTCCCAAATTAAACAAAAGACAAGAAAGTGAACGTAAAATATGGCATATTCATACAGAAAAGGGGTATGGCACGCATCACCCCTCCATAATGAATAGGTGATACCAACAATTTAGCCAAGGAATCTATAAAGACCTTTGCATTGAAGTGTTCAATAGAACAATCTTTGATTCTGCCTCCATAGCTTTTTTCAGCCTTTCCTCACTCTCTCTGCTTGTTGCTTCACACTTTTTCTCAGCTGTATCAATCTTCTTTTCGAGAGAGTTCACTAATGCCTACAAATTGTTATACAGGATCCAATCAGAAAATGAACGAACCGTGGACAGTCGCATAACATCCAGCAACGTGTCCTGTAACTTTTGAAATTGTTCATCTGGGAACCAATTAGAAAATGAAGGGGAGGGAAGGGGAGATGGGTGGGGGGTGCATTCCCGGCTCTTGTAAGACCCACCTTAAGATTCTCATTTTCAGCAGCAAGCTTATCCATGAGAGCTGTATCAACAACTGGAACCTCCCGAATGATAGGAGCTGCTTCAGTAGCCTTTTTGGCAGCTTCAAGTTCTTTTATCAGCATAGTTTTCGCCTCCTTAAATTCTTGTTGCATATCCTGCAAGGCAGATTGAAACTTTGCATTTTCTTGTGCTTTAGCTTCTTCCACGTCAACCTGCAATGGGCACGGCATTCATAAACTACCATATCATGAATATCTTAGAAGCATGAAACATGCAAATATTTTCACTGTGCCAAAATTAACTCATGAAGCATAGGAACAAGGAGTACAAGCCATTTATACAATCATATGGACCATAATCGAAGTCATTCCAATCATAAGACAATTTCCAGATTTTGGATACATTTAGATTTTTCATACATATATGAATATATTCGCTAATAGCTGCATAGAGAACCAGGAAAGCAAGCATCTCATTTCCTGATGACTAAGGTGCCTTGGATTAGATATCTTGTAACCGCTACTAGTGGATATAGACAATAGAGGCATATGAAAAGCAACATGTTTCTCCAACACACTTTTCATGGGACTGCCACAGAGAAAGTCGAGCATAACTATGACAGCAACAACAATGACAACGTCTTTATATCAAAATTTTGGAGTTGGCTACAAGAACCCTTTTTTTCTGCCACTCTGCTCGATAAGAGTCATTTCCTCTAGGCCTCTACTCTAGTTCTAGCAGCTCATGATCTAAGATCTTGGCACAATCTCCTAACTGGTGCATCAACGCAGTTGGTCTTCTTTGTACATGTCCAAACCATCCCAGACACGTTTCAACTCTTGTTGTTGGAGTTGGGTGGGGCGTAAATATTGGTGGTGGTGTCTGTGTTTCCAAGGGGGTGGATGGGGGTTGTTTTTGTGGTTTGGAGGCAATGGAGGAGGAAGGAGGCAGTGGGTGGGTGGGAACAATTATTTTTACTAAGAGAGTCTGAACAGAGAGATCAATTACTTAACCTCTCCATAATGTTACAAAATTAAGACAACAAAACTGTAGTTGATGCACAGTAAATGCAGTTCAAATGATAAAATAAGCATATAATGAGTTGAGGACCTCTCCCTTGGGATCAAAGCTAAAACTTCAGTTCATACACAGCCAGTCCACTGGAAACCCACCTTTGAACTTCGGGGATAGGCGTGGAAGTCATTTCTTCATCATACAATTTGAATGATATTTCTCCTGATAAACTATGTGGCTGGTGCTCGTGGCCGTTAAGAGAAAGCTTTGATTAAGCTAATTACAGTTTAAAAAAGCTAGTAGAACCAGTATACATAAGAAGTTCCCTACTTTATGCTTACCCTCATACGTTTCTCGAGCTGTAGGCGCCATGTAAGTTCCTCCACTTGTTTTTCCAACTTGTTTTTTGCAGCTTGGAGAGCACCAGTTTCCCTTGCAGCCTGAAAATATTGAAGGGCCAGGTATGAAGCAAAGCCACTGAAACATAACTAAAGTATCCTATCGGCCTACTCAACAAGATGTTGTCATGACAAACGAACTGATGGCAGAAAATAATTCAAATAACTCGAGATAGGGATAACTAAGATCCAACTCCTAATCACTGTTTATCCTAGAAAAAGGTTCAACATATTTATAAATTATAATCATGAAAATGTTGTTCTCCATAACAATGGTGAAGCCTCTAAGCTCTAAAAAGCAATGTTCTGAACCTTCCAGGAGGAAAACAAGTATATATTTCTCACACTGGAACTGGCAAGTGGTGCTATACCAATATAAGCACCAGCCTAAGGCATGGAGGACTATGTTTGGTGAAGTTTGGGTTTCAGAGTACATGAGATCAATATATATCATGAATCAAGTTGAGGATTTCAGTATGAATTGTATTTATTAGAGGTCCTTATAAAAGGTTTGGAATTTTATTTCATTTTTTGTTGCAATAAAGTGTAATCTGTTGTTTCCAAATAATACAATTCTAGTTTAGACAAAAGATTATATTCAAAAGATTTAAGAAGAAATATGTAGAATCAAGGTTCGCAGTATCGGTATTGGGATCAGATCATTTCTATGATTATCGGGATCGGGATCGGCGGTTTCGGAATGGAGTTTCAGATTTTTTGGTATCGGAAGGCAAATAATTATTGATCAATTATTAAAATTTTAGAAAAGAAATATCTTATATATTTAGGCATACTTTTAAGTATTTTCTGTTAGTAGTTTTGAAATTGAATAAAATAATAGTCACTCTTGCTTATTGGTCTACCTACGATAAATGAATTTTCTTCATTTACATGATTTTACAACCTAACTATGTTTTTACGCCTACTGATTGGTCTTTTCGTTCAATTTTCTCTGGAAAGAGAACCCCAACGTCAGTAGTGGTCACTATCGGATGGGACATGCCAAACCATATTAGTATCGGCGATACTGCAAGCTATGGTTAGAATACATTAACATGAGATGGAAAAACAAGCTATGAGAAGTGAACAGACATACACATACGGTTACCCCTGACAACTACACATGAAACTGTGTCAGAATTAAGCAAGTACTGAGGAACAAAGTTTATACCTTACTCATACTTTTAGGATATCTTGAATCCCATCTGAACCCGTCCAATTTTCTAAGTCGGTTTTGACCGACTCTTTCAGGTATTAGGATTAGGAATCCTAGTTTCCTTATTAGGATTAAGAGGCCTCATTTCCTTATTAGGATTAGGAATCCATGTTTTCTTATTCTATATAATTTGGAGGTTATAAACAATATACATCTGATTTATAGAGGGCAATTCTCATCTGTATTCATCTCGCAAATAGTAAAGTATCTCTGTTTATGTCGATATTTTCTCCCGTTTAGGATTTCTACCATAAAACTCTTGTGCGATTACAAGATTTTTTTTCCCCGTGTGTACCATGTATTAGTTATATACTTGATCTATTCTTAACAAAATAGTATCAGAATTTCAAGTTCGGATTGCATTTTAGATCAAGTTTCTTAGATGATGTCACACAATCCGAAGATCGAGAAACTCACGGAAAAGAATAGATTCACCCACGACGCATCAAGATGCGCATTTTCTTAAAACAACAAGAACATCGGAAGTCTCTGTCTGACGAGAAACCGAGGACAATGTTTCATGAAGATTTCGACGAGAAACAGGTGAAGGCTCGTGCAACTATTCAATTGTATCTGATAGATGAGATACTCAACGAAGTCATTGACAAGGAAACAACATTCGCTTTTTGGTTGAAGTTGAAAATTTTATACATGACAAAGTCTCTAACCAGCAAACTCTATCGGAAATAGAGTTTACGTTCTCTACAAATAAAGGTGCGTCAAAGAGCATCTGGACGATCTGAATATAATGTATTTAGTATTTACGTTCTCTACACATGAAGGTCCCTCAAAGAGCATCTGGACGATCTGAACACTATCATGATGGAACTTAAGGGCGTTGAGGTAATTGTTGACCTTGAGGATGTTGTCTTAATTCTAGTATGCCACAACCTTTTGAAAACTTCGTGAATTGGTCAATTATTAGGAAACATACTACATGTCTAGAATACATTAAATCATCCCTACATACTATGGAACTTCGTCATAAAGAAGGGAAGCTAATGACGACAATCAGGGTAAGGGTTTGGCAGCAAAAGATCATAGGCGAGGCCGCAAAGACAAGGGTAATAGTCATAACCAAAAGAAAAGGTTTGAAGCAAAATCCAAAGACAAAGACGACAAGATCTACATTTGTTATTATGAAGAGGAAGGATATGATATGCATGCCCAAATAAGGAAAAGAAAGAGAATAAAACAAAGGGGATGAGTAGTTCTATTGTCGGTGTGCAAGACGAGGCCGATCTGGTCCTATTAGTTGTAGATCATGAAAGAATATTCGATAAATGGGTGTTAGACTCAGGATGCTCTTACCATATGTATCCAAATCGTGATTAGTTCACCAGGTATGATAAGACGGATGACGGACTTGATGGACAATAACATGCCATGCAAGCACACTTCGCATCATGATGCATGATGGCATCGTCAGGACACTTACCAGACGTTCAACACCTCCACAACCTGAAGAAGAATCTCATTTCCTTGGGTCTTCTGGATTCCCGAGGTTACAGATGTGTCATTGAAGGTAAAGTTCTACGAGTCTTTAGAGGCACTTTAATGGTGATGAAGGGAGTCAAAAAGAAAAGTTTGTATTTCTTGCAAGGTAAGACGATTACAGAATTTATATCTGTATCATCCATTGATAAATCTGAACTGACAAATCTGAAACAGAGTTAACCAAGTTGTGGAATATGAAGCTTGGTCACATAGCAGAAAAACATGACTATACTTAGCAAGCAAGGCTTGTTCGACGGTCACAAGACAGCATCGATCAACCTTTATGAACATTGTATATTCGTCAAGCAACATAAACTCAGTTTACCAAACCAGTGCTTCGGACCAAGTTAATGCTTGATTACATCCACTCGGATGTCTGGGTCCTTTATTGGGTCATTTACATGTTCCACCGAAGGGCGGCATAATATACTTTCTCTCATTGGTCGATAACTACTCAAGAAGAATGGTTTGAGTGTACATCTTAAATAAAAAAAAGTGAAGTGCTCAAGAACTTAAAATAATGGAAAGCACTAGTTGAAAGTCAAATCGAAAGAAGGGTAAGCACCTTCATACCCATAATGGTATGGAATTATGTTCTAACGAGTTTTGCAATGATGAAGGCATTGCATGTCAACGTACTATAAAAGAGAATCCACAGCATAATGGTGTGATAGAACATATGAACCATACCTTATTGGAGAGGGCTCGATGCATGCTCTCCAATGTTGGCTTGTGAAAAGACTTTTGGATTGAGGTTGTTAGCATAGTGTGTTATTTGGTGAATCGCTCTCCAACAACAGTCATGATTGCAAAATTCCTATCAAAGTATGGTCTTAAAAACTCATTAATTACAGTTCTATTCGAATATTGGTTGTACTGCATACTATCATTTTAGTGAAGAAAAGTTGGTAACAAGCACAAAGAAGGAGATTTTTTGGTTTATGAAGCAAGTAAAACAAAGTTATAGAATTTGGGGCGCAAAATTTAAAATGGTACTCGATAGGAACGTAACATGACATTCGATGAGAAATCCATGCTTCATCCTAGACAAGAGTCTGGGTGTCAGGAGAGAGGACACTAGCAAGCAGGTGAAGTTTCACATGACTCTGTTACGGCTACGACCAAATGACAGCTCCACAGCCACTGCAACAGCAGACCATACAGCATCGTCGTGGATCGTCCATGTCGACAAATTTGTGCTCCTCAAAAATATGGCTATAAAGACCTAGTAGCATATGCACTCGCATAGCGGAAGAGGTGGAGTCTCAAGAGCCCTCCACATATTGGGATGTTATTTCAGGTGCATAATCTAGTTAGTGGATGGCTATGAAGACCTAGTAGCATACACACTCGGTGTGGCAGAAGATGTCAAGTCTCGAGAGTCTTCTACATCTCGGGATGTTATTTCAGATGCATAATCTAGTTAGTGGTTGCGACGATAGGTGAAGAGATGATGTCTCTTCACAAGAATCGGACTTACAGCTCGTGCTACTGCCTAGAAAGAAAGATAGCAGACTACAAATAGGTTTAGAAGAAGAAATTGGGGTTCTCAAGTAAAAAAGTGACAAGATACAATGTCCAATTGGTAACTAAAGGCTAGAGTCGGAGAGAAGAAGTAGACTACAACGAGATATTCTCTTACATTGAAAGACACTTCTATTCGGATACCACTAGGCCGGGACTAGCTATGGTAGCACATCAGGATTTCGAGTCGAACAACTTGATATGAAGACGGCATTTCTTTATGGAGAGTTGGAAGAGGACACTATGATGAGCCAACCAAAGGGGTTCGTTGTTCACGGCAAGGAGGATCACGTTTGTAGATTGCAAAAGTTCTTATACAGATTGATGCAGACGTCAAGGCATTGGTACAAACATTTTAATCAATTTATGATGGAACATGACTACAAAAGGAGTCCATATGATATTTGTGTTTACCACAAGAAGATTGGTGATGGTTTGTATATCTATTTGCTCTATTACATAGACGACATGCTCATTGTAGCTCAAGACAAGTCAGAAATTTAGAAGTTGGAGGTGCTACTCGGTAGTGAATTTGATATTCACGTCAGTCTTTCATCCAAGGCGGAGATTTGTTAGAATGTCTTGAATCTCATCCGAACCTCGTGCGATTTTCAAAGTCAATTTTGACCGAGTCTTTGGGATATTATGATTAGAAATCCTAGTTTCCTTATTAGGATTATGAATCCTTGTTTCCTTATTAGAATTATGAATCATTGTTCCTTATTACGATTATAGACCATTTTTTCCTTATTCTATGTAATTGGGAGCTTATAAATAGCCCCCATCTAATTTTTAAATGGCAATCATTACTCATTTAGGAATTCCACCTCAAATCTCTTGTGCTTGTGATTGTTAGATTTTTTTTATGTGTGCGCCATTTATTTGTTCTATAATTGATCTATCCATAACACATACAATAAAAACAACAGCTGCTTTATGTCTACAGGTTCCACCTACTCTTGTCTTCTTGTCATACTCTACTCGGGACTTAGAATAGTAGTTCAGTTCCTTTTCATGTTATATTCACTGCTTAAGAATGAGGGGATTGCCGTGGGGAGCCTATGTAGTATGATTTTCCATCAATTTCTGTAACAGCAAGAAAGT